>LOEQ01007987.1:2962-23903 GCA_001685075.1 Bramus lutescens
TTTATTCATCCGAGGGACAACTCATCATTCTCAGTATCCCTTATCTCTCTGTTCTTTCCTGCTGGCCTTGAGTTTGGGGCAGGCTGATCAGATGACGAGACTGATGATGAGACCACAGTTGTTAATCATGAAGGTCCATCTGGTCCAGAGTGGTCAGAGAACCTTGGATGTTTTGTAACTTTATGRCTRYAATGGAAAATCCCCAACAGAAAACAAAAAATAAAGTACATAGCTATGATGGGCAAACTAGCGGGGTCTTTCTGGGGGTCTTTCAGAGAAGTGTTGAAAATTCTTAGAGGGCATGTTTTTATAGATCTGAGGAAACACAGAGTTTTCAAGATCCTGTGGTGGGGGATAAATTAATATGGAAAACAAGAATCTATAGCACCAATAAGAGTGACTGAGAGGTTTTCTCCAGTAGATTCTAAAGACTTAGGTTTTAGAAATACAGAAGACAAATAGTTGGATAGATATAGCACTGAGTGTTTGAATGAGGTGAAAAGGCAAAAGGTAGGTTGGTTAATGACATTAGGAAGAGAGAGATTGCTGATGTGACCCATATCTTGTGAACCATAGGAATAAGGAAATGAAATGAAGAAGAGAAAACAAAGTAGGGAGAAATTAGAAATAAGGGAAATGATGTCTGGATCAAATTTGAACAGTTATTGTAGGAGCTGAGAAGACAAAATCCCAGAAGGTTAAAATGTGACTGATGCCAGTGAAGATGCTGGAGTTTAAGAAGACAAGAGTATAGCCATTTGGACAAACAACTCCATTGAAGTTCAAAAGAACTAGAATCAAAGGCAAAAGGCCTTGAAACAGCACTGTGACATTTTTCTCTATATAGGGAAACTGGTCTAACTAGGAAGATCTTGAACTCAAGATTAGAGTAGCCAAATGAACCAAGTATCAAATGCTTCTGTCAATATGAGAGACTCAGAGGTGAGCAGGTGATAATTGGGGAAAGGAATTCACTCTATGAAGCTATGTTACTGTGCCTGTCTAAAACACCTGGTGGTCCTAATAAAGAGCTGAACAGCCAACAAGAAGGCAGAGGCAAGGATAGGCGAGGCTAGCAGGAAGAGAAGATAAAAGGAGAAATAGGGATCAAGAGAACAAGGAGAGGAGGACATCAGGGGCCAGCCGCCCAGCTACACATCAAGTCGTGGAGAAAGAAGCAAAGAAAGGTACACAGAAATAGAGAAAGATAAAAGCACAGAGGCTAAAGGTAGTCAGGATAATTTAAGAAAATCTGGCAAGAAACAAGCCAAGCTAAGGCCTGGCATTCATAAATAATAATAAGCCTTTATGTGGGTGATTTATTTAGGAGCTGCGTGGAGGGCCCCCTCAAAATATCACACAATACAGTATATCGAGCAAAACAGACCTCAAAGCCTGCCCCACAGTGATACATTTCCTCCAATAAGAACACAACAACTCAAAAAAGCCATACCTCCTAACAGTGCCACCCCCTTTGGGGGTCATTTTCTTTCAAATCATCATAGTCAACAGATCTCTACTTGCTCTTTCTAGCAATATAGGCATTGCCATGACATAGTTTCTCTAAAAACAGAACAACAGCAAAATGGTAATGTATGGTTAAAAAATGAGAAGAAAGTCTTTATTAGACGAAAATAGGACTCTAATAGAAGCAAGGTACCAGATGACAATGGACCAGGCAATGTGACACTACTACAAATGCCAGGAGTTTAACCTATCAGAGGTTTATTTATTAATTCATTTATTCTTACTTTTCCATGTTAAGTTAGCTAGGACTCCCTCTTTCATCTTTCTCCACTCAAAAGCTCTTCTCATCCAGAGAATCACTAGTTGCTGAAGCAGGGGGAGAGAAAGAGGGTGAGGTGCGGGTCTAAGGAATAAGTACTTCTGTATTGGAGCAATGCACATCACTTCTGGACCACTTTATTGGTCAAAATAAGCCATGTGGCCAAGCTCAATTTCTGGGACTTAGGAGCAAAATTGAAACAGTTGTTGTGCCAAATTAAGACTACCTAAAAACGTGGGTGTGTTGGTGTGCAACTGTAATCTACATTCTTAGAAGGGTAGGGTGGGGGAATTGAGAGTTTCAGGTGATGCTGCATTACATAGAATTGTTTCAAAGGAAGCCAGCTGACCAATCAATCAACCAATAAAAAAACGAACTAATAAAAATTTTAAGAAAAGCAGAACCCCAAACGTTAGCAACTCTTTGCAACATCTTGAGCTGTCTCCTCGTGGTCCCTAACTTTCTCTTTTTCAGCCTACTCCATGGACATCTGACACACTACTCTTCCCAAGCATGGAATGTCGCTGCCTGAAACTCATACTGATCCTCTCTAGCTTCAGAATTAGACTCCAAATGACATCCACCTATTTCAACCTCATCACAGTCTCTTTTCCAGAGTGTTCTAGGATGTCCTCCAACTTTTACCGCTCAATACCCACCTGTACCCAAACCATCTTAGGTGGTTAGGTTTCATTCATTATTCAAAAGTAAGTTTAAATGTCATTATTCCCACAAAGTATAATATTTTTATATCCTTCATTTTATATTATGGTCTTGCTAGTGTTTCCCAGCGAGCATGACTTATGGGTTTTTGTTGTATAATAGATATTTATACCCATGTCTAGTGTAATTTTTTTGTGGACAGAAGTGGTGTTTTTGTCTAATTATGTGGTTTCCTTCTTGCCTTTGCCAGAGTGTGCAACCCAACATTTGTTGTGTGCTAGGAATTCGCTGGAGACTCTTACATTCTCCTCCTTGGCTTGATCTGGTTGAGTCTTAATCAAAATTCTCATTCTTCAACCCTTGTGTTTGTAGCCTGCAAAGATATTCATAATCAAAGTTTTGGTATCTTGCTAGTACTACTATCAATACTTGATTTGTCAGAGCTGAACAGCTTCCAACTGTTGTAATAAAAAAGTAGTTGGGAAGGGCTTTAGGAAAGTGCAAGTAAGGATAAAGAAATGTAGAGAAAATCATGCCTTCTTTTATAAGAAAATAATGACAGAAACAAGAAGATGAATTTTCATAAATAATTTCCCATACATTTTACTTCTTAATTAGGCTGAGGATCCTTGGAGAACATTGTGTTGCAGTGTTTTCCTGGTCTTTATAATTAGCTCACGTGTCTTAGTGCTCAGACATATGAATTTCTTCACCAGTCTCTGTTAAATTTTGTCTGGTTAGGTGTATGATTTCATGCCAGGAACCTGTGGCAGGACCAGTCTTGTACAGTATTGGGGAGATCGGAGGTGAGAGAAGTCACCCCTTTCCTTTGCTTGTCTTACACACAAAGAGACTGAGCTCTGAACACTAGAGAGAAGCAGTATGTTTCCTTCCAGGTGTGTTCTGAGGACATTCACAGATTTCATCAGGCCCTTTCCTTCCCCGTAAAATAAAAGGATGACAAATGATTAGATTGATCAGTGAGGTTGTACTAATTGATTTCATGAACTTATTGAATATAAGTTATGTGTCTGCTGCCTTGTTAAACGCCAGAAGTTGAAAGAAAAATGACAATAGTTTTCAAAAATGGTTCCAAATCTGGTCTACAATATGTAAGAAGTCTAGAAGGACCAGATGTAGGACCTGCTTGTCACCTTGTTTTTCATGGAGATGTTTTAAATGCCATTATACAATGATGTTGGCTACATATATTTCAATTAAGTTAGTTTCTGTAGGGATCTAGTCATTGAATTCTCTAGTCATAAGCTTAAAATTTTCTAGATAAATTAGTTTTTTTAAAAATGAACGGGGGCGGGGGAGAAGGCATCACAAATAAGTAGACTGCCATTCATCTCAAGCATACTTTCAAAGCAAAATGGGCCCAGCATGGGGGAGCATTCAGGAAGCAGCCCCTGATGTAGATTGTACATATTTGAAATGACTGTGAGTTGCTGAATAGAAGCAGCAATAGAGGACATAACAATGAAATTAAATTAAGACCTCAAAAAATTAAAAAATTACACAAGAGTTCTATATCTTTATATTAGTTGTTAAAAGATAGCTATATGCTCACCACTATATACAGATCCTAATCACTATATGCATCTTTAATCACAGAAAGCAGATAACTAAAACCATAAAATGCCTACAGCAATCACATCCCAGCATTGGTCTAGTCGGAAAGAGGATGCAAATCCGCGTCTCAGGACTGTGTTTCACAGTCAGCAGAGGGCTGTGTTTGCAGAGAGAGGGGTGCTGAACGTGAGAATGAGGCGGTGGAGCTACTGGGGAAATTAAAACTGTAATAAGGTACCAGTGGTTTGTGTTTCTGTCCCCCTGCAATAACAGAATGTGAGCAGAAGGGTCAGAAGGCAAAGGCTGAAGTTCAGCTTAGAAAATGAGGGCTGTCATGGGGCTTCAGGCTGTGCATATGGCAGGTGGAACCAGGCTGACAAATTGGACAGCTCTGGGCAACCTTCACGGTTGAAAATCCGGTCTCTTCAGTCTGCTACGAAAGAGCAAGTCGGATGTTTATAGGAAAGAGGGAAAGTACCATTTCACAAAGTTTGCACATGGGTAGTGCGCTGGCTTGGCTGGCAGGAGGCTGGAAGAGGGAATGAATTGACAAAGTGGGTGCTGGGTATGAGATTGAGAGTGTGCAAGGCAAAAACTGTAAAGGGAAAAAAGGGGCAGGAGAAAAAGAATGTGAGAAGGTACAGATAAAAATGATGCGAGCACCAGCACGAACGAGATAGGTGGTGAGAGGAGAAATAAATTAGGAGAGCCAAACAGCCAGAAGAAAATGTATCGAGAGGAGAGCAATAGACAGGGACGAGCGATAAGGAGACCAGTTCAGGGAGCAAAGACAGAGAAAAGTCAAAAGGAAAAACAAAAAACATCTAGGCCTGCCTCTGTGCGGGCAATTTCAAGGGACCGATGGGAGCAATCTCTTGTCAGCCAGTGACAGGACATGCTGGGGGCAATGGCAAAGAGTCAGGAGGCAGAGGTGAGTGCTGGGTTCACAAACACAGGTAGCTCCCACACTAAGCAGGGCCGGTGTAAGGACAGAGGCACGATTCTCTCCTTCTCTTATCTGCTCCCCGCTAAAACCTAAGGTTGCTCTTCATTTTTTCACTTGCAAGCTATCTTTGTCTCACAAGCCTCTCGAAAGCCATTAGAATGCTGCAGCAAAGCATCACGGTTGCTGCGTGTCCTGGTCGCAATGTTTCTGGCCAAGGGGTTGTTGCCAGGGAAGGCAATAACAAGGTTTCCCAAGTGGAAGTTTCAGTGATGCCTAACAGTCTGGGCCAATTGGTGAGCTCTGTGGGAAACAGATCGCTGTTCTTGACCATTTTTGCCATCCCTACACCGCGCCTATTTCAGTGGTCAAACAATTCTTTAAGGGGTTTTGTGGAGACAAAGAGCAGAGGGAACCTTCTCTGTCCTTTCTCTGGCTTCTTGAGGCTTCCAAATGTTTTTGCTTTCTGGCTTGTCAGAGCCAATTGATGCTTTCCTTTCTCACCTTTCAGGGAACATCCACACTTGGGTAGAGCACCTACTCTCTACCAGATGCCTTTAGGCACTGTGAGAGAGGCGCAGAATTGTAAGGTGTTGTCTTGTAGGCTGTGGTAGTGAGTGTAAATTCACACTCATGAGTGTTCTACATCTTCAGGTTTGTATGTCATAATCAGCAGACACACATGCAAACTCATCTGTTTCATTGTGTTTGTTTTTCTTCAAATGAGAAAGAAAAATCACAAGTAAGTATAGAAACATGTATCCTGCCATGTATACTGAAATAGTTGAGGTAAGGGTCACTGATTAGCAACTGGCTTTGAGACACACAGAAAATAAGATAACGTTCGTGATTAGAGGAAGTAGTGAGTAGACAGAGATGTGCTAAAGCAGGATCAGTAAATGACCGAATTCTAAGTGGTGGGTGCATAGTTATCCAGTGTGAAATTCAATTTCACTGCGTTTGACATGTTTAATTCACTTTGCAGAGTAATCAGTAGACAATTAAAAGCTGTTGATTTGAGGAGTTCAGACAAGAAAGTGATGGAGTAAAAAATGCAGAAACAGTGGTGGAAGGGAGGAAGCTAATAGAGGGTAATTATGTTAGTTATCTATGGCTGCATAACAAATCACTGTGAAATGAAGTGGATCAGAGCACCACACAGGTGCCAGTGCTGATGGCCGCCGATGTGGAGTTCAGGAAGAGTCTGTCTAGATGGCTAGAACTAGCTGGGGTAGCCTGTGAGTTGGCCGCTAAGGTGCGTTAGGCAACAATGCCATGAGAATCCTAGCTTGGAGTTGAAGGCAGAAAGGCTTTCTCACTTGGGTTTTATGAAGGGACCTCATTTGCGTTGACTTACTGTGTGACTCTCTTTATTGGCTACTAGAGTGTCCTTGTCCCAGGCAACTAGCTCCTGCAGAGAGAGAAGCCAGACCACCTCCTCACATCCTCATCACCTTGTGTCGTTTCTGCCTAGTTTCATTGCTATATATAGACACTAATTCCAGCCAGTGATTATTGGGGAAGGGTGTTGGGCTCTATTTTCCATGGAGCAAAGGAATGAAAACTTTGGAGACATGTTTGAGAACCACTGTTTAAAACTTGGGTGGACCCATGCATGGTGGCTCACACTTGCAGTCTCAGCATTTTGAGAGGTTAAGGCAAGAGGATTGCTTTGAGTTTGAGACCAGCCTCTGGTACAGTATGATTCGGTACGGTGAAGGCCTGCTTCCTCATCACCATCATCTTCATAATAATATCAACACCAAAAATAATAACAGTAATGAATATGGCCACAACCAAACAAAAAAGTAACCACACAATACAAAAACATTTTGGGTGTGGTTTGGGTGGACTGCTCACTTTCAAAAGCTGCTAACTCATGAAGTCAGGTAGTAAAACAAAGCTGAGGAATGCTTGCTATGTTCAAACTTCTTCATCTAGAAGAGTAGGAGTCTCTTGGGCTTCTTGGGTCAGGGTTGAGTGAGGCTATAAAGCAAAACAAGACTCCCCACTAAAACCACACACACACACACACACACACACACTCCCTAGCCTTTTCTTTCTTTTTGTTTATTTTTAATTGAGATAAAATTTGAATGGCACAGAATCAGCCTTTTTAATGTGCTCCATTCTGGGGCTCTTTAGTTCCAGATTGACCCTGCAAAGAAAACGCTGTAAATGTGAACAATCTCCCTATCTTACCCCTCCCCATGTCTTGGCAAACACTCATCTATTTTCTGTCTGTATGGATTTATCATGGTTCTGTTTCTTTGAGTCCAAAAAGGAAGGAGGACTGAAACAGACTCCCTATCTCCCTATGAAGACTTTTTTTTTTTTGGTGGAAATTAATTAGTCCAAGAGAACCTTGGAAAGGCATCTTCCAAACAACTGAAAGCACAACCAATCATCTAAGTAAGCCAGCCGAAACAACTTGGGGCAGCTTGGGAACTTGAACACAGCGAGTGCAAATTCATACTTTGACATTAGATGAAAATTAGCAATGATTACAGAATTTCAATGGACTGTATATTAAAATTTTCATTAAAAATTTCCTACCTTATTTTTGGCAGTTGGCAGATGGCAATAGATAGAACTACCCACCTCAAACTGGTTGTATTGTTCTAACACAAAGTAATGAGGTCTTGACTAATGGGCCTGAACTAGCTCAGTGGCTACAGATTTTGCTGCAAAAGGCTACAGTTTGAGTTCAGTACATGGGCCCCAGGTAAAGATGGCAACTACACAGAGTTGTTAATAACCTCCACATGGTACACACACAAATAATAATGATAATAATAGCAGCAATAATAATAATAATAATTGACTTAACTGGTGAGACCAAGAATGCAATTCTGGGTGTTCCTTTCAGATTATCTCTGCATCAGGAATTTCTTTGACATTTGAACCCCAAGTCTGATACCTTTGGTGAATGACTTATCTTCTTGCCTTAGTTTAATCTTTTGCCACAAAAGTGTAATCATGACCCTGAATTTTGTTAAGGAATGTTGAGTGAGTAACATAAATCAACACACTTAGTGAGTTGCCAACAGCGGCCTGCCCTCTGAAAGCCCACCCGGATGCTTGCACTCACAATGTTTCATGGAAGGACTCACTCTTTATGGACAACTAAATAGAGGTAACCTTTCTTTCATCCAGTTATTTTAACATAAAGTCCTACATATTTTGTGCTCGGTCCCTGGGCAGATGGAGTTTGAACTGTTCGTGGCATAAGACAGCGTGAGTGATGTTGCTGCAAAGTCAGTTCCAACATCAATCTGCTGACAGTAGCTGTTTCCTTTTGACATTTTTCAAAACCAGGACACCATCTTGAACATTTCAAGTGTGAGAGAGAACTGAAAGGACCCTCCAGGCTTTGAGAGTACTAGCCTGCATCTGGACGCACTCCTGAGAACCTTGCGTCTTAGGATACAGTACCTCCTGGGATCTCCATGTCACCAGCTCTTTCTAACAACAGCGGAACCATGTAATGGAGAAAACATTGTTCTACAAAATGCAGAGCATCACTGCCAAGATCTGGGGAAAGAAAAGACATTGCTGAAAGGTTTGATAACTGTGGCTCTTGGCTGACTCAAAGCAGATATTCAGCCTTTGAGTGGTCTTCATGTGGCTTAAGTGGATTGGCAAGAGAGTGGCCAGCAGATCACATGATCCAGGTACCACAGGGAAACTGCAACGTAAAACCAGAGGGATATGAGGACTGAGCAGAAGAATAGGCTCCTCCCTGCCTAGTTCTTAGACACACAACTGCTCCAATAGGACCTTCCAGCATCCATTGTCTACGTACAAAGTCACT
Source organism: Bramus lutescens (assembly GCA_001685075.1). NCBI lineage: Eukaryota > Metazoa > Chordata > Mammalia > Rodentia > Cricetidae > Bramus > Bramus lutescens. Next base: position 11,744 of record LOEQ01007987.1, read on the forward strand.
AAAGAAAATTACTAGAGTCATTTATGCACAAAGTACCATAGGTGCTGAAGGCCATCATTTGGTAGCCTATCTGTTAACCTATTGTCTTTCTCCAATATCTGTAAGCTTCATACAAACACACCCCTTGCTCTTTCTGCACTAGAGGTGGTTCCTAGTTCACTGCCTGAATGTGAGAAGAATTACTGAATGAAAGGGGAAGAGAAAGAAAGGGAGAGGATAGGATTTAAACACCCAAGTTCTCATTATCTGGGTGTCTGTGTCAGCCAGTGTCACAGACAAGCCCTGGCATGGTTGCCATGTCTTTGTAGAGTGTTGATGCCTCAACACTGTGTTCAAAGGTTGCATGCTGCTAGGCAGTTGACAATCTGCCTTTGTCATTGATACGAGCCTGCCTCGTTTATGAACCCATTAACCTGCACTGTTAAAGACGAGCTGGGTTTACCAGCTAGAGGTCTCTGTGATTGCTCCTGGCACCCCCTCACCACACAACCCAAGCTTGTTTTCATTTGAGTGTACTCTGCCATTACCTCAGAGAGACTGTCTTTCTAATGTGAGCCATTTCAGAGTGCTCTGTTCTCTCCTGATTGCATTTCCTGTTTCTAGTTTTACCTGTTAAGGCTTAAGCTTGTCATGTGATTTTCCCCATATTTGGACCTCTATGTTTTCTTTAGGATAATTCACGCCTCTGACTCTTAGTTTTCCTTCTAATTTAATATAGTAGTTTCTGTTTTTTTCCAGACCCCCCTCCACATGCATGCACCAATACACATACATACATATATACATATTCATACATGCTTGCACACATAAATATGCAGACCTACACATACAGATGCATATATACAGACATACTAATACAAACCTCACACTTCCACATACACACATATATGAAAGCACACATATATAAATTGATATACACACATACATATATACACATGCACATACAAACCTCACAGCTCCACAATACACACAGGAACACACAAATTATATTTATACTATGTACGTGCAGACAGACACAAACACACACATGTGGACACATGTCTATCCATCCATCCATACATACACACAGGCATACACAATGCGCATAAATGTATGCACACACAGAGACACATAGATGTATGCATATATACATACAAACCCATACAAGCACATATACACTGCATACACATACACATACACATATATGCACATATACACATATACACCCAATACCTCTACACACACATGCACACACATATACATACAAAAATGCTTATACACATTCACATATATGCACATTCACACATACTTATACACATATATTCATGAAGTTTTACACATACACGTACATGTACACAAATCATTCATTTTGGGTAGGTCAGCGCTGACCTCTTAGAAGAAGAATTAGAAAATGAACTGCTCTCTCCACAGACGTCTAGAAATCTGTTTTCTCTTGAACAAGTACAGGCAATAGTAAATTGGTCCTTGGAAGAGGTTCAGACACAAGGGAGATAGTACAGCATGTCTGTTTAATAGTTCCCTTTCTGAGATACATGAGGGTTTGGACACCTATTTATTTGATTGCCAAGTTTACTGCCTTAGTGAAGTAATTTCAGTAAGGACTAAGGAGACTCTTATTTCAACACAGTGGTATAAAAACAGATAACAGATAATTATTGTTATTAGAGTTAATATCTAGAGGTATCAACCTCAGCTATTGAGAATTAACCCTAACTACTTCACAGTCACTGGAGTCAGTGTAAGCAGACAATCTGATATTTAAAAGTGTCATTTTTATAGTATGTGGAGGATAGGATTCAAAGTCCATCTGATGCTGATAATGAAATGGAGATGATATTCCATCTTAGGATGGAAGCCATGGAAGTGTGCCTACTTGGACAGTTTGGAGGAGCCATGATGCTTTTTGGAAGCCTTGTTGGGTACACTAAAAATGAATCTTACTAATGAAAAATGCCTCCACTCTGTGGTTAATCATACTAAAGAAACATGCCACATAATCACCATGAAACTGAATGTTGGTAAATATGCTGCTTAATGTGTATTCAAATAATTTTGTCCATGAGTAGAAATAAGGGCCAAGACACTGGATCATGATAAGCAGATTTGGCTAAGAGCCACTGAAGGTCAATATCTAATTGTTAGATATTGCAGGATCTGTTATAAACTCAGAGTCTGGTTTCGGTTGTCCACTCTCAAGAGATGAAATTTGATATGGCTTCATAAGGGCTTCTGATGAATGCTCTACTTTTATCAGAACCATTGAAAAAGAACAGAGTTCTGCCATTTTTGAACCCTCTCTGAAGTGCAACATTACAGAGCTAGTAAATGCCAGAGCTGGGATTTAAATCTGAATCTATCTGACTCATAGCCCATAATCTTCCCAGTATGCAAAACTAAATGATATCAAATAGATAAACAAAGAGTATCATCCCCCCTTCTTCCTTCTGCTAACACATGTGACTGGTGGGCTTCTAAAGATATGTGTTGCTAAAGGGCTTCTTGCGAAGAAGGAAAGCTTGGGCTGAGTATAATTATGAATGTATTCACTCGGCAACATGTTGTGGCTCTTTTCCATGTTTGTCACACTCTACAGAGTTTTAACAAGTGGTGTGAAGGTCAATCAAATAATGCACAAGTGGTGCCTGTCACTCAAATTTTGCACAAGACATATCACTGTATTATAACACTGTTCTATCAGGGAAGACTCAGGGAATACTGGACTCAAGAGCATCTGGGGTGGGGGCCCATGTTGGACACACATCAGCGTGAGGATGATGATGCCTTAGACTGAGAATCCAAAGGCTGAGAAGGGCACAGAGGCACTGATTAAGTGTCAGTTGACCCTCATTCATTTTAACTCAATAAATAATGTAACTGTGAGATTCTTTGGGATCCCAGAAAAGGATCTTGCTTTCAACAACTTGGTTGCATGCATTACAGGAGAATAAACACTAAATTATGAAACTCATGTTATTGTTTTGATATTGAATTTTAGTAACTATAAAATTTTAAGTACTAAATAAATTAAAAAAGTATCATTAACTTTATAAAATTAATGTGCATCCTTAAAGTTTTCTACTATGATTGGAATCATATAAAGTATACACAAATTAAGCTTGTGATCCAAAAGTCCCTAATCAGAGGGACAATGATGAGGGACCTTGATAATGTGGTTAAAAATGGAAAGTAGTCATTTGCTTAGAATTAGAGGTAGCTACTTACTTCAGCCCCTCAAAGGCTTTGTAGCATGTCACAAGTAATATTTGTTAAATCTGAAATATCTATAGAATAATGGTGGCATTGTCTGTTTCTTACTGGTGCTAAGTCATTTAATCTAGATTTAAAAATAGTAAATGTATCATGAGTTTTTGGAAAAGAAAAATCAGATTTTAAATGATTCTATGACTTTATACTATTTTTATGAATGCACACAATGAACACACATACGTATCGGTGTGTGTGTGTGTGTGTGTGTGTGTGTGTGTTCAGCCAAGGAAGAAGGTGTGAGACATAAGCCTCCAGTATTTCAGAAAACAAGCCATATATAGTAAATGATGTCAGCACTGCATTTGACATTTAAGACTCAAGGAGATCTACAGAGACCACAGCTGCACTTTGATTATTTTCTTCTCATGACTTTCTAGAGGATGCTCATCTTGCTGTGGCTAGCAGTACCCTAAAATTCCCTCCACTATCCATCATTCCCCCAGCTGCCCATTTCCTATTGGCAAACAGTTCTCTCACCCAGAGATAACTCCATGTTAGAGGATGCTTGTGAAAATGATGTGTGAGCCCATGGTATGATTCTAATGCTTCTTCTAAATTATTAAAGTTGGAAAGATGACAAAAGTAGGTTTGGTTCCATTTCACAACTGGTGGTTTAGAGTATTTAATTTATAGCTTTCTAATTATAAAAACACCTGATTAATGGGAACATTGCTTTCCTATGCTGAATAAAAGAAGATACTATATTATTATCCTAGAGATATCATAGAAATTAAAGCTGAGTTACTTTATTATTGCTATAAATTTTATGAGTTAAGTGCCAAACAAAGATACAACTCGGGAGATGAGAAGATGGGTGGTAAAATCAAGTGGTTAAGCTAGGTATTGGATAATTTATAGTTGTCTATAATTACAAACTCAATATTTATTGTTCAGCAGAGGACAAATTCAGTGGCCCTCTTCAGGGAGAAGAACATAGGCAGCAGTGAGATACAGAGCCAGGACCAAAGGAACACCTTTGATCATTAGTCCAAATCTCTGCAACCTGCTCTGTTGAAAGGTCCAGTTTGGTGGGGATGACCTAGGACTAGGAATCTTTGCTGGTTGGATGAAAGCATCATTGTAATTATGTGAAGAGGATTCTCCAAAAACATGTGGTGTGGAGAGGTGGAACTCAGTACTGGGCAAAATTTCAGTACCTCAGAAAGACACAGGAATGGGACCCTTGGTAGTTGTAGTGCCTCCAGTATACAAGGGTAGAGACATATTCTAAAGAAGAGTCAAGATAAATGAAGCCAGAGGGAAACATGGAACTTGGAGGATGTGCACATGTCCAGACTATCTTTGGGACAATCATCTTCAGGTAGCAATGCCAACTCTACACATCATGAAGAACCAGATTTGGTCCTAAATTTGGAGGCTTTGGTAGTTTGGAAATAGTTTTCCAAAAGCTCAGGTTCTAAGGGCTTGGTCTTTGCTGTGGGAGCACATTCCACTCCTTCAGCCAATAGCATTTAAGATACCAGTCCACTTGGGCATGGTCTTTTATACTGTAAATGCAGCTGTAAAGTGTGTGCTCGCTCTCTTGCTTCTAGCTCTCACTTCCTGCTGCTAGACTCTGTTCCTGTTCGCACAGAGGACTGTTATCTAGGACAGTGATCTGTAAGTTTCCCTTAAATGAATAACCCTTTATTATTAATAATTCTGAACTAGTGTGGGATTATTTTGTGACTTCCGCCTTCAGGTCTTCACGGTAACAGTATGAGGATGTTGTCAGACCTTCAAGAGGTAGAACTCTGTGGGTGATCATGGTGTCAGAGTCCCCATGAACTGTCTAATATATTTCTTGAGAATGTGGATTAGTTAGGTTTGATACGTCAGCTTCATGATAATGGTTCTGATGGGAATCTCAAGACTTAATTGGGTTTCTTGAGAGTGGGCTAGGTCTCTTGGGTTGGGATTAGTTGCTCCAAGAGCAAGTTGTTCCAGAGAGAGCTTGAAACCTCCACTTTGACACTCCTGTGCTCTTGCCTACTCTTTGCACATAGTCACTTTGCCTTTTTCTGTTGTGGTATAGAATAAGGATAAGAAGTTGATGGTATCACACTCTTAATCTTCCTTAGCCCTCCCAAACATCTTGAGCCCTCCCAAAGCATCTCTTTTAACTCATAAAATTTATGTTCTTGCATAGTTTTCTGTGATAACACACAGTGGATAGATTGAGACAGGGCTTACTTTGAAGACAATAGGTGAGTCACAGGGTCTTCAGATGCAAAGATAATAGGGGACATTTCCTTAGCTACTCTATTGCCTATCAACTGTCTCTTTAAACAGTTCTTTTTCAAAGAATAAGGATATGAGTTAGGCAGGTTGTATAGATACTTTAAATCCTGTCTTATTTTGAGGTTCTTCATAACTCCCTCTAATCTTAACTTTTGGTCAAGCCAAACCATTCTGTACTTTAAAATATATTAAAGAAGGTATTAGATGGGTATAAGATAACACTGTGGTCAATGCAATTTTAGATGGGCCTCTGTTGTTGAAAGTGGGAAAATAGTATAAATGAAGTTACTAGGAGAAAAAAATCCATATCTCATAAATAGTTTTGTGTCTATTTGACTACAACTAATATTTCAGACCTATTTCTGTTTTAATTTCCTGTAGCAAGAATATAGTTTTTATTGAAACATCAGCCTTTGTTAAGATGAACAATTTGTGTGTATGTGTGTGTGTGTATGTGTATGTGCCAAGGCATTCATGTGGTGTTCAGAGGATAACTTGCTGGAATTGGATCTCTCCTTTTACTGTGTGAGATCAAACTCAGTTTCTTAAGCTTATTGACAAGCTTTGCCCCCACTAAGCCATCTCATCAGACCAAGAGAAGTACTTTAAAAGATTTTAGGCTTGTGATACTTTTATAATCAGAAGTGGGATCCACTTCTCTCCCTTAATCTTTGGGGAAAGCAAAGGAGAATGGAACATTTGTGGTTTGATGAACAGAATGTGACAGAGTAGCACCATCTGGCTTCTGAGACTCTGTTAGAGAAGGTCACCTAACAACTTAACACCCCTGGTGTCATTTTCCAAATTTGGAGAGCCTTAGTGACCATATAAGAAGTCTAGCTACATGGAGATAGTATAGAGAGGGCTCTGAAGAAACAGAGGTCACTTATAGAGAGAGATAGTCAAGGAGTCTGAACTATTCTGAACACAATTGCTTGAGTGTTATAGTCCAGACATCTAAACCACCAAGAAGCCTTTGAGTTGGCCCAACCCAGTTGTTCCATTGCTACCTGATGAGAGACGGTGAGTAAGAATTATCACATCGAGCCCCATTAACAGCATTGATATCAGTTATTATATGAAGTTACATTTTTGGGAGTTGTCGCTGCCTAGTAGACAAGTGGAACACAGTTGGATGAACATTTCTATAGACTGTCTGAGTGCTTGTTTCTACAGGGCAGACTACACTGGAAACAGAGGCAGAAGAAGACATAGTAGCTGAGTCTGATGGGATAGACAAATGGGATCCAGTAGAAGCTAAGCCTTTTTCTAGCACTGTTTTCTCTGCTGTCTGATTGCATGGCGTGTTTTCCACTTTACCCTTTCCCTCTCCTTCCATAGTTTTGTGTCCATAAAATAAAAAACAAGGTTTCCCTTGTTCCTTATTTCAGAGTGCCTGAGGGAGTCCTACAAGTTTGCAGCTTCTCCTACAGTTCTGCAGAAGTCGCCTGCCCCAGCACTGTCTCCACTGGTAGGCAGAGGGGATGGAATTGCTTCCATCTGCCTTTAGAAACTGTCTGTGGAGTGTGTGGACACTTTCCTTTCAACAGTTACCAGAGGGCCACTTGTTTTAGAAGATTCAGTTGAGGAGCCTAACCCCTGTGGTCTTAATGGTGAGTGCTTAGGCTTTTTGTTCAAAAGCTATTGGGTGTTATTTTAACTTAAACTTTTTGTTGGCATTGACGATGTGTGCAAGGAGAAGTCATTTCTATTGAGTAAGTCACCAAAACTTCAGCCCATCCTCATATTCATCCTAACTCCACTGAATGTACTGGTACAGGGAAGATGCTAAAAAACCATCAGCCCCCCCCTCTGCCCCGTGGCCCATCAGGTTCCATTCTCTTTGTTGTGATCATCTGGATCTGATAAAAGCAGTTTCTGAGCTTTCCTAAATAAACTTATCTCTTTCTCTGCATGCTCGAGGTCAAAGACTTAAGAAGTAGGGCCCAAAGCACTAAAAAAGTTTCATAATTTAATACTATCTCCTCTAGAAGTTTCAGTAATAAACTTTGAAAGCAAGAGATGTAGGAGACTTAATGAGAAAAACTTTATCAGTTGCCCCAAAGAAAATTGATATTTCTTATATACACTGGTTTTACAGATTCAAATTAAAATAAGTTTTCCACAAATCAACCAATTTCTGAATGGAGAGCCAGGTCAAGGAAGGGGGGAAACCATTGTATATCAATGTGATATCAAAATTTAGCTGCTGCTTGTATAAACTGATGACGTGACCACTCCATTGTATGGTTAAAGCGAAGGTCTTTATTGTAGATATAAGAGACTGAAGAGCCAGAGGCATCTGGAAGAGTCCAGTAGACTTAGTACGGCCAGAAGACTGTACCTTGCCATGAGAGAAGCAGGAGCAGAGGGGGTGTGGGGTGGGGACTGAGAAATAACAGAGTTATAAGGAGAATGAGTAGCTGGAAGAAGGGAAGCTTTAGCTGGGGAGAATTTAGGGGAGGGGAAGAGGTAAGGAAGGCTAGGATGCTTGCAAGGGCTTTGAAACTTGATGCTGCAGGGGCCTGGAGGCCAGTGTATGCTTTGGTATGCTAATAGGTACCGCAGGTACCCCTTCTGACAGGGGTAAGGGAAATGGCTTCTTTTGGTAGAGGGGAACCAGTTTCACAAGTTCCTGAGGAATGCTGGCTTTTCTCTAACTGCCAGAAATCCATGGATAGTCCAGGTGGAGCCCATTTCTGGATGTTTGGACTGCTCTTTGGACTTTGGGGAAGTGGAGTTTCCTTTGTACCTGACACTGCTCAGGCCACAGTGCTCTGTAGCCACTCCTCTCTCACAGGCACCCATAGGCACCCATAGACACCATCGGGTGTCTGTGGGTCCTGAGGTATTGGACTTCCTGGTAGCAGGATTTCTTACCTGGGAAGTGAATTTAGATCACAAGTGAGTCTCTGTGGTCCTACGTCTCCCCATCCCTTCCCTGCTGCCTGCCTAGCAACAGAAGAGTATGGCTGTAGGCTCCCACAGGGAAAACACCCCACTAAAAGGTACAAGAAAAGACTGTCACCTCTGCCACATGGGCCCCAATTTCTTCTCTTTAGAGACTCTGGCATGTTGTGTGTCTCTGATGCGGGGCCCTGAACTCTCCTCAGAGCCCCTACTATGCTGTTGTCTGTCTGTCTGTCCACAGCATTTTATTAAATCTAGTGGCCTAAAGGAACAATCTGTCTTCGTACTCTCTGTTGAATCTGAGACCTTTCACGCGGGGAATAAAACAGTGTATAAAAGTTGAGCATGAATCTGTTGCTGCAGCTGGAGTGTTCTCAAGGGAGTTGCCACTTCTAACTATCTCCATTCTTTCCCATGAAAAGGCAAGGAAAGGAAATAATATCCTCAAATGATCTTGTAATTTTCATTCTCATTATGTTCCTCCTTCTTGCTCTTTATTACACACACACACACACAAACACACACACACACATGCACACACACAGAGAGGCACATAGGCAATCACATACACACACACACACACAAACACACATACACAAAATGCCTTTTTTTTTAACTACTCACCAACACAAGAAGGTAACTACCAGACCAACAATGCCCTTGAAGAAAGCTAAAGGTTTTGGGGGAAGGGAAGGGGGACAAAGTCCTCTCTGCCTCTGAGAGGGAGCTCTTCTGGCCAGAGGTAATAGCTCAACACTGCCCCACAGGTCAATCCACCCCACAGTTAAGAAAAAATGCTGGCACCAGAGAGATAAAAGGCATATAATGAAAATGTAAACGAAAAACTTTATACCAGGCATGGCCTGACAGAGGGAAGATTGATATCCCATGATGCTTTGTCTTGATGAGACAATGAAAAATAACCACCACAGCAGCTGTGTCAATATCAGACTTGGTAATGCACCACTGGCTGTGGGTTTTTATTTAATCCGCTTTGCTTTAAGATGATAACCGTTGTTACTTTTCAGTGCCTGTCTGTCAGCGGCCAGCATTGCAATATTCCTCCGCAGCTCTGCGAGCGGGTTTCATTTATTTTAAAATACCATTTCACACACTGCTGACTTTTAACAGTGTTCTGTGTGAGTTTGTGAGATTGAATAGTGACAGAAACAACACTTTTTATGAGAATACAGAATATTAAAAACGGGGCACAATATACAGATGGCAGTTTTCACTACAGCTTGTTTTTTCCCCTTGCTTCTGCTACTGAGCTTCCCCGCTGAATGCATTTGTAGTAACACCATAAATGTCACTTTCACTGACTGCCTTTTGGCATTTTATTTAAATGGAATTCAACTCTGGCTTCCTGCTGCCAAGGTGGCTGCTGCTGCTACCGACTTGCATTGTTGGGGGCTCTACTTTATACAATCACCCTGTTGACTTCATTTCTCATGGAATGTCCCAGAACAGGAAACAGAGGAGTAAATGGTCTAACTCTCTGTCCTCACAAGGATCCAGGGCTTTGAAGAGAAGGACTTCGCCAGGGGATGTTGCTGTAGTCATCTCTATGTGTTTGGCCTTTGCAGACACACTGTGCAAAAATATTTCTGAACTCCAGAATTACCCTTGGCAGAAGCTCAGATGTCTTCCTTGTGTGGAGTAAGAAGTCAACACAGCACCTTCAGCCTCTCCAAGAAAACACTGAAGGGCAGGGTGACTTATCTTGCATCAATTATATTGACTCAGAATACTTTGGTTGGGGTATAGAATTTGCACCCTGTTTCTCTCTGTTGATCCTATCTTGGCTTAGGCTGTAGGGCATCTAGACGTGATCAGAGTTGGCATTTCGCTGCCAACATGATGTTGACATGTGCAAATTCCCCCTTCTCTCCATTTGCTCCTGCACAAAACATCCATTGCTTCATCAGTTCTGGAGACTAAGTAAAATAGACAGGGGTGGTGAAGCCTTTTCCTGGGAGAACCTGCAATTTGGGGAAAGCTAGCTTCTTGTCTGGGCCAAATGAGGCTGGGAATGAGCTGCTGAGCACTGTCTTAGAAATGTGTCCATATCTCACAAACTAAGGCCTGAGTCAGAGAGCCTAAGAGATTTCCAGCAGAGAGCTTCGATGTTCAGAAAATTGGAAATCTTTACAGAGGCACATTAAACAAAAAATACAATTCAAAGACTCAGAACTGGCAACTCTAGACTGTGCAATCCAATGCTTTTGTGTGCAATGTCCCTTAGAGACAAGAAAAAGCTGGGCTGTTTGTTCCATTGCTCCAAAAGCGATTTCACAGACCTCATCAGTTTCTGAAAGATCTCTTAGCAGCATTTAATTATAAAAGTTGGAAGAGGAAAGAGGTGTGAGACTAATACACACACACACACACACACACACACACACACACCTGAAAAACCTTTGCTTTGGATTATCTATGCGTATTTTGAAATAAACTTTTATAAACATTTCAGAGGCGCTAAAATAAGGGTATCTAGCATGTTAGGCCACCATTTTAAATAAATTTAATGAACATTGAAATGAAGGAGAAAGGGAAGAGAAAATAGATTCAGAATCCAGTCGGGGTAAATTCTCCTTGCATGTTTCAGATAACACTTAGCATAGAAGTCTGTCTCTTTGCACACATCTCTCATCTCAATGGGTAGAGAAACCTCAGAAGCAGTTTCCCTAGGTGGAAAATTTGGGTGTCATGTTGAACTCTTCCTCACTTGGCAGGCCTCTTTTTCAGTCAGTCACTAAATCCTGGCCGGAGATCTGCTCCGAAGGACTGCAGTGCCTGGATTTCTCTCCCTTCTCCCTGCCAGTGTGTTCGCTTGGTTCCTAGTAGATTCATCTGTGCTTTCCTTGTCTCCATATCCCACAAATCCATCTTAATACTGCTGCATGGTAATATTCTAGAGCAGTGGTCCTCAACCTTCCTAATGCTATGACCCTTTAATACAGACCTTCATGTTGTACTGACCCCAACCGTAAAATTATTTTGTTGCTACTTCACAAAATTGTAATTTTGCTACTATCTTAAATTGTAATGTAAGCATCTGATATGTAGAAAATCTGATATGTGACCCCTGTGGGGGTCATGACTGAGAATCACTGTTCTAAACAGTAGTGAATGGCTGAGGCATGTCACCCATGACAATGTGTGTAGTGCTCCTTGCTGATCTGTCCTTGTGAAACGGGTTCTTCTCTGTGAACCCTTGAGCACATGCGATCTCAATTCTCTTTTTCTCACCCCATCTTTCATTTGTCTTGGTCTCTGGTTTTTGTTGTCTTCTGTTTTGCCTTTTAGTTTTTATGTACCTTTGTCTTGTTCTATTCAGATGTTGAAGATCATATTTATATTTTTTGGTATCCTACCCATTACATACTTTAGGTCTGGATCCAGTAACATCACCCAAAGAAGTGGTCTACTGAAATATCAAAAGGATTCCTTAGTATTTATACCAGGCTATCATGCAATGTGGTTCCTGAAAGTTGGCAATAAACTATCACTTGTAACAAAGGTGCATTAACATGTGGAAGATCAGCACCACTTTCTGCCTGGGAGCCACCAGAATGGTCAACCCAGCATATAAATAGGAGAAAGGTCATGTTTGAGCACCACAGTCTCAAGGTTTGTCTAGGGAAGTCTTGAGATAGAGATAACATGTTCACCTTCGAATCTATCTACATTCCTTTCTTTCTTTCTTTCTTTCTTTCTTTCTTTCTTTCTTTCTTTCTTT
>LOEQ01007987.1:36379-56522 GCA_001685075.1 Bramus lutescens
AGGAGGGAGAGAGAGAGGAGGGAGAGAGAGAGGAGGGAGAGAGAGAGGAGGGAGGAGAGAGAGGAGGGAGAGAGAGAAGAGGGAGAGAGAGGAGGGAGAGAGAGAGGAGGGAGAGAGAGAAGAGGGAGAGAGAGAGGAGGGAGAGAGAGAGAGGGAGAGAGAGAGAATGGGAGAGAGAGAGCAAATGAAGGGTACTCATTATCTTTCACCAATTCCCCTCACTCCTTTGGGGCTTAAGAAGGAAAGGTGACCTAACTGAAAGGGTCAGTATATCACAGTAGTGTCAACCAAGAAATACTGTGAAGCCTTTTGGTGGAAAGAAGTAAAGACAAAATCCTCAAAAGCTGAAGTGCGTTGTTTTGAGAATGGGTGGCATTTTTAACATCTGTTATGGCTAATTTTAATGCCACCCTGTCATGAATAAGAATCACCCCAACTAGGAACCTCAACTAAAAAACTGTCTTGGTGGCCTTAAGGAATGTGGAAGCCCCACCCTGATTGTGACTATTTCTGCAGGAGGCAGTCCAGATAAAAGGGATGGTGGAGGAAGGTTTCGCTCTCTTTGGTCCCCCCTCTAGCTTCCAAGTTGATTTACTCCATTATTGCTGCAGCTGCCTATTGCTCTGTGGATATCAGAACCAGTGTTTCCAGGCTTCCACTGGGGACTAAGGACTAACAGCTCTCCAGAAACTTTCCAGGTTCTCCATGTCAGATTGGGACTGCTGAGACACTCAACCTTGTGGATTAAACTACTACAAGCTGTTGGCCTATGTAGGAAGAGACAACCTTTGTGGGACTTCTCAAGCTGCTGAGGCACCCAACTCAAGAATGGGGCAACTACCAGGTTCCCAGTGTCCCAAGTCTGGTTCACCTGCTGTTGCTACTTTAATGTAATTGGACTTTAATAAGCTCCTTGATGTTTACATATTTATCACATTGGATCTGAGACAGTTCTATTTGTTCCCTTTCTTAAAACAACTTTGTTTTTAAATGCCAATATTATATGCTTGCAAAATGGACTAGCAACTCATTTCTCTGTGCTGGGGGAGTTGGTATAAATATTGGCATCTTTTCTTCCTGGAGTGGTGGGTAGGAGCTGATATGGCCATCTGGGCTTGATGATCACATTGTAGGAGGGTTGAATTTACAAGCTTTCATTCAGATGTTCTGTTTTTATTGTATTTGGGTAGTTTGCATTCAACACTCCCCGGAACTGATCCATTTTGTTGAAAATTTCAAATTGAAAAGTGGTACTGATACTCTGTGCCTCTAATGCATATCTGGCGATGTTTGTCTTTCACAATTTACAAGGGCAATTTCTCTGGCTTTTTTCTTTTGATCAATCTTGACAGAGATTATTAATTTCATTAGTTTTTCAAAAGACTCATTTTTGGTTTTGTTGATGCTCTGCTGTGTATGTGCTTTCCAATTCATCAATTTCTGGTTTTATGCTCCCATGCTGTGGGGATAACAAGGCCTTGTAGCCAGACTTTTGAGTTGTATTATTGGTTCCTTGATTTCCAGTTTTTTATGGTCTAGTAGTACATTTATGGCTATGCATTTACTTCTATTCATAGCCTTGGCTGCATCTTCTTTGTTTGTTACTATTTAAGTGTACATGTGGGCATTTACCATGGCATCTGCACAGAGGGCAAAGGCAATGTTCTACCATGTAGATAGATTTGGGAATTGAACTAAGGCTGTTAGACTTACTGACAAGTGCCTTGATCCACGGAGCCACTTTGCCAGCCTCTTGTAAGTTGTTATATATTACATTATCTTTATCATCCAAAATTCACAAGGTTTCCAGTTTCCAGCAAGTTTTCTTCTTTGATTTGCAATTTATTTAAAACACAGCTGACCCGGCTGGGCTGTCTTTTATTATAGACTTCTAGTTTCAGATATCACAAGCATAACAAATTTCAGCACAATTTGCGTGTTTTGTACATTGCTGATGATGACCCTCTGGTCAAGTTTGGGAAATACTTTGGTGCAGTTGAAAGAAAAATGTATTTCACAGTGATTTGCCCAGTGTTATGTATATGTCAATGAAAACATTGATTAATCATGACAATCGCATATAAATGGTATTATAGTCAGCTGTGAAGAAAAGTGAAATTACAAAAATTTCAGTAAAATCAATGGACCTGGAAAACATTATTTTAAATAGGCTATCCAAGGCCCAGAATGACAAATACTCTGTTTTCTCTCCAATGAAGATCTTACCATCGGCTAAATAAGTGTATCCAGGTGGAAGTAAATATGGGTAAAGAAGGCTGAAAGGGTAGAGAAGGGAGGCAGGGCAGGGACATGAGGAGCCAGCAGAGATGGAGTCAACCGGAATGGAATAAGTCTAAAAATCTGAAGTGGAAACTTATTACTTTGTAAACAAACTAAAATTTTTCCAGAAAGTTTTTTAACGGCAATGTTCAGATTTGATGTGTCCTTCTGATTTACCATGGTCTGCTAGCCAGCCCTACCAGATGAGAAAAGCATGCTAAAATTTCAATTACATTTGAGAACTTTTTATCTTTCAACTCTGTTAATGATTTGAAATTCTGTTTTGGGGGCAGATTATAAGTCATATGCCATTTAGACCTACATGTTTCCTTCTCGTGGAACACCCTTCTCAATCTGCGGCACTGCCTTTTCTCCTAAAATCTACGACTGGCAACTTCTCTCTATCACAAGGTCTCGGGAACTTGTCAATTAAGAGCCAAGCAAGCACTTTTTGAAAAAAAAATCTATATAAATAATTTGAGCCTAGGATGACATTCTTCTTTTCATATGGTTTAGTTAGTCCTCAGAATCTGCTGTTGGTCCAAGCAGAGTCATAGTTCCATGATCCTTTATAGATATTCAGATCATATGTGTGTATGTTGCATGCAAGCAGAAGTACTTCTGTCTAAGGGTGATGAAGGGACTGATGGGAAGGGGAAAGGGAAACAAAGGGGGTAGGATGGGGACAATGCTTGACACATAATCTATACATGTATGACAACTTTAGAGAATACATTTAAAAATTTGAAATAGTTGGACATTTATCTAGGTCATGCTAAATTTCTAGTCACTGTTAGTTCTCCTCTGTGGTCATTGGTGTGGAACCCAAAAGGAGACATGCTCTCTGGGTTCTTCTTGGGCCTCCAGGGCTCTAACTTTGCCCTCCTGCCCACTGGAGGAGTGAGGTACTGCTAAGGGGAAAATAACTCCATACCTTGTTAACTTTTTCATTTTTGACCATTGTCCCATCAATAGTCTGCCTACATCTTGCGCTGTCTGATGAAACATCTCTTTTGTGACAAACTGCAGCCAGTGTCGCTTTGCACTCTCTTTTCTGGGCTTCAACTATGGCCTGTGGAACAAGCTCCAACATGGACTCTGACAGCCAAAAGGTACGTCTCTGCATGACAAAGTGCTTCCCTGGAGAAAAAATGTTTCAAATTTGGTTTCATTCCAATCTCAATTTTTTTCTTTTTGGTTTTTGAACAGGGTTTCTTCTCTCTGCGTAGGCCTGGCTGTCCTGCAACTTGCTCTGTAGACCAGGCAGGCTTTGAGCTCACAGAGATCCACCTGCCTCTACCTCCCGGGTGCTGGGACTAAAGACATGCACCACTACCGCCCAGTCATTTTGCTCTTCTTAAAGGCACTGCTACAAGCTATATTTATTTCTAGTCAGAACTAAGGGGACATGTTTCTAGCTGACTTCTTTGTTTTCTTCTTTTCCTCCTTCAATCCATTCTTCACAGGCGGTTTGGTTTTTAAATAGGTAAATTGAGCCGTGTTATTCATGTTTCTAAAAATCTCTCAATGACTTTTCCTCACAGTGTACGGAAAAAATGAAAGTCCTGTTCTGGGTTTTTTTTTTTTTAAGGAATTGTGTTCATCTGTTGAAACAGATTTGACCAAGATATTTAAACAAATCAAGGCTTATTTTTTGACGTAAAAACCCTCCGAAGGCATTGCTGGGGGTTAGTTTGGTGGCTCCGCGTCTGAGGACAACCTGGTGCTTCACTTCTGTTCTTCCTAGCCTTGGCTCCAATCCCAAGTGTTGCTCTCTGTCCACACGGGGCTGGCGGACCTCCAGCCTTCACATTGACTTTTCATCTAAGGAGGGGAGACGGAAAGGGCCTCGATGCAGTGCTTTACCTGGCTTTGCAGGAACTTGTCTGGAGGGTCTCATTTGTGGATGTCCATGTATATCTCCTCGGACAAACCTAATCCCATGCCCATAACTGTATTCAAAGGGGACTAAAACCACTTTATTTGAGTACACTTTCAAATTCCAGGAAATTGAGGCTTCTGTAGCGAGACAGAAGAGGGGAGTGGGCTCCAGACAGACTACACTCAATCTCCTGAAAGGTGAAAAATCTCACCCTTGCCTCCTTCTCCAACTCTCTGATACAGTTCTTCCCTTCCCATCTCTTTTGCTCAATGTTCATGCCTATTCTGAGAAAACTGAGATTATCTTCTTAATCTTCTTCATAGTAATCTTCAGTGCTTATGTGAATTTAGGAATCGCCCTTTCTCTCAATGGCTGGGCTGTGTTGGCATCTAAACGTAACTGTCGATATAAGTTCTTGGCATCAGCTGAATTGTTTTCAAACCATTTATATTATTCGTGAGTTAGAAAAGGAAAGAATCACCACACATAAATGTATAGGAGTCAAGCAATCGAATAATAATCCCAGCTGAATTTCTAATAGCTGCAGTGAAAAGATAAGAACCTTCTCGCCAAAGGCAACTGTTCTGTCTCTGAGCATCTAACCTTATATCTAATATTAAAAATCCCATCAGGCCAACATTGGTCATTACCAAGTTTGTTTCTCAATTTCTAGTTTTATGCTTGTTACTTTGCTTTATAATAAAATGCAAACATCAAAGTCCCACAAGTAGACTATTGTTAGTAAGTAATTCAGGATACAGGAAGTGGTCTTGTCATAACATAAAGAGGTTTTACAATGGGGCATGGAGTAGACGACAGATGTAAGAAGGTTATTTTTTTAATGTATATGGCATGATGTTTTAAGTTGATGATCATCTTGACAGGCTCTAGAATCGCCTTGGAGACAAATCTCTGGTCATACCAGTGAGAGGATTTCTAGATTAGGTTAATGAAGCAGGGAAGACCCATCCTGGCTGTCAGACTGAATGGGAAAAGCCAAAGAGGGTGAGGTACCAGCCTGTCTTGCTCCTGAACGGGAAAAGTGAAAGGGCGTGGGTACCAGCATGACTTGTTCTCAGCTCCTTGGCTGTAGAGTGGACCAGCTGCCTGGAGCTCCGCCTGTGATGGTGACTTCCCTGCCATGGTTCCCTGACCCCAGGGGCAGTGGTCCAAAATAAACCTTCCTTTCTTGAGTTGCTTATACCAAGTGTTTTGTCGTAGCAACTAAACAGACAAAAAACACATTTAATAAAATATTTTCAGCTAATATTTGGTCTTTTTCGCAGTCACCACGCTAGCATGGCAGTTTGCACCTCAGCGTATGGCTGCTGTTCAGCTCTTCAGGGTTTTCTATTGCATGCAAAGATACGTTTAGAACAAAGGTCTCGCCATTTAGTTTGATGACAAAACCAACAGCAAAACCCCCTAGCTTTATCTCAGAGGAGATAAAATAGAATTTGTTCAATTATTTTGCTCTAACCATTCATGGGGATCTTCTCACGAACCCAGGCATAACACAGGGACAAGGCCCCGAAGGTGGGCTCACCTACAATGACACTAGCTCTCATGTTCTGGCCTTAAGAGTCAGAGAAGTCCCAGAGTTGGGAAGGAGACATGTCTCTGGGAGGCATGTGAACACGCGGTTGACACATGTCCTATGCACCCTCGCAGCGTGTTGCATCCCGCGGCAGTGTCTGCTCAGTGCCTGCCCTCCTTTGCAGAGGGGGATGGGATGGCGATGGGGGAGCCAATTATGGTAGCTTCTTTCTGCAGTGTGCAGAGTGGCTGAGTTGTCATTCATTATGCCCTAATGTTTAGCTGCAGTATGCAAACCACCAAGGCTGTGAGGAATCACAGTTGAGAAGGGAGTGCCTGACAGAGGCAATAAAGCACCTTCTTCTTCAAGAGGCACCACCGCAGGGCCATAGAATTTGCATGCGGCTCCAGTTGTGCCTGCAACGCAGGTTATTAATTATTATCCAAATCACCCCCCTTGTTACCTCCAAGCTCTCATTATGGCTGCAAATACAGGTATGTTCAACTCCCGCCCCACTGCCCTCATATATTACGCCACCACTTTGTTATATAACTACGGAGCCCAGGAGCCCATCAGAGGGACTTTAAACAAAATAAACACTCTGCAGAGGAGGGCTTTCTCTTTGTTTGGCTGAAGGGATAGTGGTAACGTAAAACAGCTTCACACTCAAGTCTCACATCCATACTCATCACGAGCTTAGGTCCTGAGATTGCCTTCTGTCGTTTTGTTGCTATGCATCCACGCTGCAAAGGGCAGGATCAGTCAGGGATGCCTTTGGCCATTTTCGGAACCAGCTCCAGCTGCAAACGGGGAGGCAGGAGTAGCTCAGATGCAAAAGGTTAACCTGATCATTGTTGTTTATCGAGGCCCATATAGAGCCTTTCACAAACCTCAGAGCTTTATGGCCAGCAGACTGACCCCATAATTCTGCCTGCCGGAGAAACACGCCTGCCCTTGCTTTGGAACTCTTCCCTTTTGTAAAATCACCAGCAATGCGGCTATAAATGATTTTCTTTCGAAGAGTGGGCTGTCTCCTTGCCCTCACAACCTCCCTCCCTCCCCCTTCCAGTGTCAAAGAACAGCCTCTATATGGTTAGCCTGATCCACTCTCCAATGCCAGATGATGGACCAATAAACCCGCACTGCTTGCACACTGTTTTGAATTTGTTTTCTTTTACCAGTAGATCTATCAGCTTCAATAATGGCATTTACAGCTCTCAAACTGATTTCTGAATGTGTGTCTATGGTACTGATTTTATTATAAACTAATATAATTGTGACAGTTGTATCAGATAAATCATTTAGCCCAGTATTTGGTGTTTCCATCAACATTGCTACTATTATTTAAATTAATTTTAATAAGTATATTAGCTAATGGCAAATTTCTCTATTAAAGCCCATTGCCATGAGAAACTGTGCCTTTATATACCTTATTATTGTTACTATTTTATTGTTTCTGGCTGGAATATCTAGACTGGATGTATCTCTCAGTGTCCATTTCCCCTTCCTCTGTGTGTTATGTACATGAGTGTGTGAGTGTGCATGTTTGTGTCTGCATGAAAAATCTTACTATAACTCTTTGTTGTAGAACTTTCCTGGTGTACGCCGAGCTTGGGGTCAGTGCTTAGGGCAGGGAGAAAGAAAGGGGGTGAGATATACTCTACAAACAAAAACTTTGGCTCAGTCAATATTTGTACGATTTAGTCTAGATTTTGATAACACGCCAGCTCAATCTGGAACTTTCAACCAATTTACTTAATAAAGTTCTGAAAAAAATTTCCTATTTTCTATTAGATCTGTCAAAATAGAGTCACCACTGATAAATGTTTGGAGTTCAGATCATCATATCTTATCCATGTGACATCTTGTTTCTTGAATGCTCAGAAATAATTCTGTGACTCGCATGTATGTTAAAACCTGGAAACATCAGATCTGGAGTTCCCATGTTCCACAGCAGCGTGATTCACTTATTCTAAAATATCCACCTTGAAGCTGGAAGCTAGCTTTCAAAATTCTTGGGTTTTGCCTTCTGCAACAGGGAAAGTAGGCGCATCGAGAGAGCCCCAATCATGGGCCACCAGCTTACCATCACAGCCTACACACCCCTCTGCAAGAAGGCATTATTCACTTATTACAACTGAGGACTGTAACATGAACAATGATCCCCCCTCAGGTAAAATACCCCATATGCTCTCCAAAGGAGCAGAGTGTAACTTCAGCTCCAGAGATAATCTGCAGAGACCATGTTTTCATCACAGCCCCATGCTTCTGACACAAGTGTCTGCATTTTTGTCACAGTCCCAGGCTTCCTCCTCAAGTGTCCCGCTTCACATTCCTTTCATGGGAAAGGCTCAGGCATTGCTGCAAATTCCTCTTTGGGGATGTGCCTAACAGCTCTTTCAGGTAAAGAAAACATCAGTGTCATCACAATATTGTCACATCTGGTTTTTGATCCAGAGGCACATCACTCACAGTAATTGTCAGACATAACTTCTGCTTGCTTCAAGAAATTAAAATCTTCACAAAAGCTCAAAAGTTTGCTCCACTAAGTATACAGATTAAAATTAATTAAAACAATGAAAAATGCGTTCTTTAAAATGGAATCATCAATGAAATCAATATTCAGCTCATACGTGTGGCTATCCTTCCTCCTCCAGATCTTATAGCATTCATCTTATTGAGCATGTACCAATCTCTTCTCTTCTCCCATCTTTCTTAGGCAGGGTTTTACTATGTTCAGTAAACCAAGTGGGGGACATTGGAGGGACTGTGTGGCTATGGGTTCTTACAAGGCAGAATCTGGTAAGTCCCAATCCTGGGCCCAGGAATCATAAAGGACCTTGACTATTGGTCCCCTCTCATTACTTAATGCTCTTTTGAACTTTTGCATGGGGGGGTGCGTTGTGGAGCCATCAGAATATGGAGATGAACAAAGATTCCACACTGTGCCATCTTCTAGCAATGAGGCCAGATTTGTTTTACCCCTGCCTGTAGCTGAGCATCAGTACTGCTCAGGGAGCTGATCAAACCATGGAGTAGAGAAATGAGTTAGGGAAGCTCAGAAAAGCTGCTCTTTGTGACAAGTGACAACAGGACTCAGTTAGCATCCTTGGAAATTCTCCAGAAAGTCAAGGGCTTCTGAAAACAGTGAGAAGAGAGCTTGAACAACAATGGTCCTTGGGATGCTATACACTGAAGCCTGCGTGGCAGGTAGGAGAACTTGGGCATATCTGCATCTTGTAAGGAAACAACAATTCTGTAAAATTCATTTTACCATGTCAAAAATAGCAGTTGATGGTTACACACCTCCTTTGTATAAGGAAAACAGCGTATGAGAGAGTTCTCATTCCACTGATTGACATGTAACAAGCACTTAATATGTGACAACTTTTATTGAAATGTGTGATTTTTGCAGAATCACAGCAAATCAGAAAAGTGTGAGAAGCCAAAATGGGCCGATGTTATTTTGATTTCCAAAAAGGAAAGAAAGAAAAAGAAAAGACAGCAAACTTTAGAAATCCCATGATGGCAAGGTAGTCCATATAGAGTTTGAGGAAATCTTGAAGTGGTAGAAGTCATGACTAAGGGTGCAGGAAGTGCTGGGTTCATAAAGAGCGAGTCATACCATACCAGCCCCATTATTGCTTTGAAAGTATTACTCTGTTAGGAAAATGTGATCAATGTGGCTGGATTTCACCAAGGCACTTAACAAGCTCATTCGTGATACTCTCTGAACATGGAGAAATTTGAACTATTTTAACACAAGATAGTCAAATCAGAAAGTACACGAGTGACTGCATCCCAAAAGAAGCTAATGAACTATAATAATTCAAAAAGGATCCTTTAATATTTAAAAGGGAATAGAGTTGAGAAAAGATCTCACTATATAGCCCAGGCTGACCTTAAACTCATGATTCTCCTGCCTCATCTTCTTCATTCTGGAGTTCTAAGGTATGTGCTATCACACTTGACTTAAAATTTTTAGAGAGTACATGTATAAAGTTTAAGTTTAAAGGAAACATGTCACCACATTTGTCCAACATACTCTATCTTCATAAAAGTTTGTTGTGTGTACCAGATTTGCTTCTTTCTTCTCTTCCTCCTTCATTTTTCTTCATATTCTGGGAGAGATGCCACACGTAGTAGGGCCAGTCATCCAAAAGGATCCTTTTTTAATCCAACTTCTGATTTTTGCATAGGACATTTCCCCATGCATATATTTAGAATCCCATCAGGCCCCAAACAATGTTACAGTGAAATAAAGCAACTGACTATTTTAATTGCTGAGACTATGATGTATTGACAAGGCTCAGCTATGACTTGTGAGAATCCATGACAAGCATGCTCTTTGCCAGCCCCTTTGCTGACATGCCCCAGATATATTTGCTCAGTGTTGGAGGCGCACAAAAAGAGGGATAGCATGGAACCAGAAGATCAATGTTGTCATCCTCCACCTGTTTTCCATCCATTGATTTCTCGTCAAACTTGTTCATCTCTTTGGGAGATGAGCAGCCTCCTGGCTATCTGGAATGACGCTTATGAGAAACAATTTAGCCATCCCCCTGTTGTTGCTCCTCTTGATCTTCCCATAGGCAAATCAGCACATCAAAGTGGTCTTATCAGCCAGCTACAGGCCTTTGCTCAGAGCCAGCTTGGCAGTGCCTTCCCAGGGGTGTTTAGGGTCCTCACGCTTGAGAGCAGTGGTCATCATCCTTCTTAATGCTGAGACCCTTTAATATAGTTCTTCATGCTCTGGTGACCCTCAACCATAAAATTATTTCATTACTACTTTATAACTGTACTGTTATCAGTTTTAATCTAAATATCTGCTATGCTGGATATCTGAAATATTACCCCAAGAGGGTTGTGACCCACAGATTGAGAAACACTGGTTTTGAAGCTTAGGAAATAGTAGAAACTAGTTCTGTGAACTATTTATAATCTTGTATCACCCAGTAACCACATAATTTATTATCCAGCCTAAAATATATTTGGAAGTAAAAAATGGAGCTATTTGTAAGTTGCTAATGTAACAGGCATGGCAGATTGACCATGAGGTAAGTATCCTATTTATAATTATTCAACTACTACAGAGATTAAGAAAGGTTGTGGTTTAGGATTGACCTTTGGTCTTCCCACTTGCAAAACAAACCTAGAATGTTTTTCTTCTGTGTGGTCCCACATCTAGTTGCTGAAAACAGAACAAAATGAAAAAGCCAATGAAAATACGCACCATTCCCCCTGGTCGTTAAGGACTTACATCACACTCTGAACACAGGCCACTCACTCCTTTGTTCGTCCCTTAGCTCAGGACTAAGTGTGAGTTCCTGTCCACATCTTTGCCAGGGCAGGGTCAGATGCCAGTCTCTGTGTCCTGCAAACTCGAGGACAAAGTCACAGTCTATTGGGAGTTCTCCAGGAACTTTGTTCACTGGACTTAAGACAGGCAGACCCCAGGCACCCATATATGAACTAGGGCTATGCATTGGTGTCCAGTACATGCTGGACACTAAAGGCTGAATGTATGTAGAGTGTACCCCACTTCACTTCAGAATTCCCTTGTACCCAACACCTGTGGCTTTTTTTTTCCCTTTGGCCTTGGGAGTCATAGTCCAGGAAATTTTCCCACTCTAACTTCCTGTTGTGTTTTATTGAATGTTCTTATGAATTAAACCTTGAATTTTTTCTTCACAGATGTCTGTGGTGACCTTAGTCTTTGCACTAAACACCATTCTTTTGGCAGACGCTTCCAATCCTTCCTTCTTTACTGTTGACAGCATTCTGATTTAATTTGGGGTGGTAGTCAGCCTGTTGAGAAAAAGATTCATGATCTTCAGACTTCCTTGGGAACTGAGATGCACATATAACAGGGCGCTGTTCAGTGGAGTGGAAGTGGCAGTTACTAGATAAGGCTTCTGGGAAAGCTTTTAAAAAAGACACAATCACCATACATCCTTTCCCCTTCTGCTCTTTTGTCTTGCTCTGTCTGGAAAGCAGGCAGGGTGCTTGAAGGTGCAGCTGCCACCCTGAGATCATTAAGGTGAAACCTTATTGCAAGGATGACAGAGCAGGAAGATAGGAGAACCATAGCCTGCATGTTCCCAAGTAGGCATGTGGCAGTGGAATCCCCTAGGTAAGAGGCATTGAAGGTTGCCTAAGAGTTACAGTTGGATTCGATTTCAGACTGGCAGCTTTCTGATAGCCCAGGGTTTTTGTTTGCTTATTTTTGCCTTGAATACGAAGGGATTGAAGCAACTCTGCTAGCCACATGCACTAATGTGAAAGGAATCATTGTCTCCCATTGTGTTCCCCAGCCCTTACAGGATATGGTTGGGGCAGGGAACAATAATGACAAAGCAAAGCTATAGTGTGTGACTAAGATTCCCCTATGTGTATGGTCACCCAGTCTACTGGTTCCTCCCGGAACTCTGATCAGTGTGTGAAGGAAAGAAAGGAATGCATCAGGGTAAGCATCCACTCCCCAGTCCACGAGGCAGAGCCTGACCCATAATCCACAGCCACTGGATGGAGAAGAGGCCAGAGGAAGGTGATAGCTTGTTTTGTACCCCAGGTAGCAGGCTTTTCTGCCTAGGTCTGGGAAAAGTTTTGATGTTCTCAGACTATACCTTAGTTACTGTTCTGTTGTCAGGTGACACCATGACCAAAGCAACTAGTGAAAGGAAGCATTTCATTGGGGCTAACCTACTATTTCATAGGGTGTGTCCATAGTCATCATGGCAGGGAGTGTGGTGCTGAGCAAGCATGGCTCTGGAATGGTAGCTAAGAGCTTGTGTGATCCTCAAATTGCAGGCAGAGAGAAAGAGATGCTGGGCCTGGTCTGGACTTTTTAAATCCCGAAGCCCACCCACCTCTAATGACACAACTGCTCCCAGAAGGCCACATCTCCTAATCCTTCCCAAACATTTTCACTAATAAACACTCAGGGACATGAACTCTTATTCACACCACCATGGAATGTATCACTAACTTCTAGAAACAGTGAATTAGTGGGAAGGGCATTTTCAAAAAGCCTTTGAGGTTCAGGCCCAATATAAATATACGTGAAATATGAGGTGACAGATATAATGCGATTGGTGATGAGATGAAAGTAGGCTGGCAAGCTGGTACAAAAGGTTGAGCCAACATTTTCAAAGTGCTCAGCCATACTTTCTTCCCCAAAGATCACGTCTATGAAGTTGCTCGAGGATAAGATGAAAGTTTGTCTTTCTTGCATTGAGAATGGCTGTTGTGGTGGTTTGAATGACAATAGCCTCTTGTAAGCAGCTCACATATTTGAATACTTGGGCATAGTGGATCTGTTTGGGAAGGATTTAGAGGTGTGGCCTTGTTGGAGATGGTGTGTCATTAGGGTGGGCTAGGAGATTTCAAAAGACTAGTGCCATTCCCTGGGTACTCAGTCTCTGCTTGCTTGTGGATTAAGATGTGCTTCGTGTTGCTGCCATTTGCTGCTATACTGTCTTACTATGAAGTTACCCTCTCAAGCCATAAGTCCAATTAAACACTGTGATTTATGAGTTACTTTGGTCATGGTGTTTTGCAGTAGCAATAGAAAAGTAACTAAGACAACAGTTAAAAACCAAACAGCAGCAAATGGATCTGAAACACAAAACTATGGTGAATGTCTCTTTGTGAATGCATGTGTGTTGAAGTACAGGTGCAATTGTGTGTGTCCGTGTACATGCATATATATATGTGCATTCATGTGGAAGGCAGAGCATGACCTTGGGTATCATTTCTCGGGATGTGTCATCCTTGTGTTTTTAGTGACAGGGTATCTCACTGCCTTGAAAATTCAGTGCATAGATTAACCTGGCTGACCAAGGAGACCCGGGAATCCACCTATTCCCACCTCTGCAGTGCTGGGATCACAAGTGTGTGCCACCAGGCCAAGGGTTTTTTGTTTGTTTGCTTTTATTTTTCTTTAATGTGTATTCTGGGAATCAAACTTAGATACTCATTCTATTTATGTATGTATTTGTTTATTTGTATGCATGTGTGAATATGGCATTTGTACACTTGTGTGCAGTTGCTGAAGCCTGAGCATACACA
Organism: Bramus lutescens; assembly: GCA_001685075.1. NCBI lineage: Eukaryota > Metazoa > Chordata > Mammalia > Rodentia > Cricetidae > Bramus > Bramus lutescens. Next base: position 50,149 of record LOEQ01007987.1, read on the forward strand.
CAGTCCAGAGGAGGATGTCAGGTGTCCTGCACTGTCAGAGCTAAGCTGGTGGCCAGCAAGCCTTAGCAATCCTCCTGTCTCTGCATCGCACACAGTGTTGGGGTTACAGGCATTTGAGACTAGTCCTAACTTAGTATATAGATGCTGGGGATTTGAACTCAGGGCTTCTTGATTGGTCAGCAAGCTCTCTTAGCCATGATGCCATTTTCCCAGCTCCCTACCCTAGTTCATACAAAGCAAGAATGTCTTTTACTAGTCAAGAGAGTTCTTTATTTCATAATCTCTGACAAACTCCTGCAGGAATCCTGAAATCAATTGAGAAAGAATTAAGTAGGGCGGAGGTTTCAAGAGTGATGAGACCAAGTCAGAGTTCTTCTGTTCTTCCAGCTGTGTCCATCCCCCCATTTCCCCAGCCTATGATGGGCTTTGCCTGTTTCTGGGAGCACTTTTGTGGGTAAGTTGAAAGGTGATGAGTACATTCATGAGTGCTTAGTAAGCCAATGAAGGAGGTTTCAATTGTTCCTACTAACGGTAGCAGTGATGTTAATTACAAATCTGTGATGATAATAATCAGAGCTGTGTTATATTAAGTTGCTATTATTAGACATTACTCATGGTTAATCATTACTTCACAAGTGACAGGATGGGAATATGTGCAGTGGGTGAGTTATAAAAACTAGTGAAGCCAAACATTGTAAAGTGATGAGACCTGGCATGAAAGTGAAGCCAGCCTCACTCGGGAGGTAGGGGCTGAGCACCCAGGAGAAGGGGGCTGATCACCAGGAACAGGGGCCTTATCACTAGGAGCAGTGGGCTGATCACCAGGAACAGGGGCCTGATCACCAGGAACAGGGTGCTGAGCACCCAGGAGCAGGAACCTGATCACCAAGAACAGGGGTCTGGGCACCCAGGAGCAGGAACCTGATCACCAGGAGTAGGGGTCTGTGCACCCAGGACCAGCGGGCTGAGCACCCAGGACCAGCAGGCTGATCACCAGGAGCAAGGGCCTGATCACCAGGAGCAGGGGGCTGAGCACCCAGGAGCAAGGGCCTGATCACCAGGAACAGGGGCCTGAGCACCCAGGACCAGCGGGCTGAGCACCAGGGAGCAGGGACTGATGGGGTGGTGGTGGTAATGGTGGTGCTGATCACCCAGTAGGGGAAGGGAGCTGATTACTGCTTTGTTGTGCCACTTAGGCTGCCAAGGACTCAGATATAGTGAATTCCAATATTTCAAAATAAATAATGTTTCTAAAAGTTTCAGGAAATCAAAGGAAGAAGGAAGCTAACTCAACCCGCACCATCCCAGGACGTCGTTTTCCAGGTTCCCCACTAACCAGTCTGCAAAGTGGCTGCAGAGAAAATGGCTGCTGGAGGCATCCCTCAAGACACACAGATCCTCCCACGATCCTCTCACAGATCCACAAACATCCCACAATCCTCCCACAAAGCCTTTCATGATCCGTCCCCCCGCCCCAGATCCACAGATCTCCCACACCCGCCATATTTCCCCCTCCAGGATCCTCCCACAATCCTCCCAGGATCCTCCTGCAGTCCTGTCCCAGTGGTTGGTGGAAGGCTGAGGACGGTGCGGTGTTCTTCTTTGTATTCTTTGCTGCCTGCCTTGGGGTCGGAATTTGAGAGCCACGGAGGATGATAAGGGCACAGTTGCGCTAGGGCTGTGCCAGAGAACAAAAGAGGATTCCAGAAGCATGTTCCAGGACTAAACTCCATCCCCTTTTCCTACCCCCAACTCTCAGCCCCGGCCTTCTGTAAACTTCCTTGGGCACTGAACTTCAGAGTTCAGGCCGAGGCTGACTTGCAGGAATATAAACATCACGTGGTTCCCATGGGAATGGAGCTTGTGCTGCTGCGCTATTGTAATTTATTAATCGCAATTATTTCAAGATGAGAATGTAAGCTCACTCTTTGGCCACGCGCACATGGTACACATAAAAGGCTTGCGAGTACCAGAAAAGCAGATTTCTACACTGAAAACAGAGCCTGGAGACTCCAGCTTCAATTAGGAAGAGACAGGGTGGCAGGGCCCTAGCCCAGGCCTAGGCTGGGGGCTATTTTTGTCTTTAGAACTTTTGCTATTTCAATGGCTGAAATTGTCTTCTGGTGCCCAAGATACCTGTGGGGTTGGCTTACCACAGTGAAAAACACCCACAATTCAGGAGATGTCCCAGAGTATCGACGTCACTGTCTTTGTTATTTTTGTAGGCAACACACCTGGAGAGACTCTTATTTCCTACAAAACCCTTGATGCCACTCAGAGGCCTTAAAGTCTTTGTCTTCCAAGAGATTTTTGCTGTAGCTGTGTGAAGGTCCCAATAGTGAATATTGGGATGTTAATAAGTTTATTGAAGAGGCAGTAAGTTGATCTCTAGGTGGGAGGGCAAAGCATGAGTGTGGAATTTGGCCACATAAGCTCACATCCACTCAGTGTCTCGTGTCTGTGGATAGTGTGTCGGGGCCAGCTCCCAAGGTGGGTTCCAGAGAGAGAAGCAGATGGGTTTCCTGGGGGAGGAAATTCATATATTCTCTGTGTGCTCCACAAGGAGTGGTGGAGAGCATGGACAGGTCAGGGAGTGGGTCTCTATCTGCACAGGGAATGGATCTCTATCTGCTGCACCAGATAGGAAGAAAGAGACACCAGCACTGGGTAGAGAGGCACAGGGTATGAGAGCATCATGGGACTCTTTCCTGGGGCCATTCCCCGTGCTGAGTGACTTTATGAAAGCTGGCCAGACACTTTGGCTTCCTTGCTCTGAAACCCAGAGAACAAATGCCCCAGGGACTAGGAGAAAAGAAAGCAAGGGCCTGTGGGAATTGCACACTGGGGAACAAGAGGCAGGGGTTGGGGCGTGTACAATGATCTACAATGTCTGGGCTTCTTCGTTCCTTCCAGTATAATCTGAATGCAGGCACAAAGAGAATTTGGGAAATTAGAAAGGTCCCAAAGAAAGGATTATGGTCCCCAACCCAAGTTGCTTTTCTCTGTGTTCCCACAGAACCAGTGAGACCTTCCAGGGGATCCCTAATTGGGGAGTCAGGACTACAGCTCTGAGGCACCATGAGTGACATACACTAAGTAAATTGTCAAGGGGGAATACTCCTTGGCCATGCCCTTCTCCTGCCCTGGCTCTCTCCTCCCAACACACCAGCAATGTTTATTAAGCGATGACAAGTTTATCAGGCCTCCTGAGGAGCCTTTCGCACGGAGATCTTCCCGTACACCCAGGGAGTGTCATCAATCTTGTGCTTGCCCTGAGCTCCAGAGCAGCTGAAAGTGAACAAGGACCCGTTCTGTCCCATCCCCTCCTCACCAGCTCTCTCATTTACTTCCTCTTCTGGGGTGCTGTGCAGCCTGTTAGGAGGTGGGCATGCTGCTTGCACGAAGTGTTTCAGGTAAAGATATGAAACACAGGAGAGCAGGAAGGAAACGGATCCCTTTCTCTGATGTCCCTGGCTTTATGGGATGGATAGATTGTAGAAAAAACTATTGCTGTGCACTTATTGAATGTGTCATAGCATCTGTAGTATAAAAATGGCTTGTAAGCTTCATAATATACATGCAAATATCATACCCATCTCACAGAGGATCAACGGTCCATTATCTTAAATCTCCACTATGGACATCTACTGAGTGGGAAGAGATTCATCTTGTCTTTCCTAGATGCATGCATTCCTTTGTGTTTCTCCCCTGACCCTGTTTCTTTCTGGAAACAATCTTTAGACTATAACGATCAACTTCTGCTACTCAAGGAAAAGACCCATTGCTCTGTGTAGGAGGCAGAATTGATACCAGGAACTAACAATTGCAAGTAAAGTCGCTGAATATGTCTTTCAAGTGTTTTCTGTGCCGCAGTGTTTGTATGTCACGCAGGCTACACATTCGCTTTTCATCAGAAGCTCCCTAATCTGGGCCACGCAGCTCCAAGTCCTGAAAGATGCTGTCAGATGGGACAATAATACCATTTTTAAATTTTATGAAATTTATTGAGGCTTACAAATCACTTTTTGGCACTGGTTCAATATTTAAACGTTTCCATCGAACACATCATAAGGTTGTTTTTTATTTGGCGATGGAAGAGAGAAAATTATTTCTCTCTGCCATGAATGCTTCCAAACAGTTTTTTTTGAATCTTGTTCTTTACTATAATATGTGCTTTTCAAAGATTTTGACACTTGGCTTTGTTCGGAGAAATGAGGAAGGTCATGAAAAACGGCTCTTTCATCCTTCGTGCGGCATCTCTGTGACTATAGCTGAATCAGATAGGAATGAAAGATTGGGCTGCTTTAATTTACGATGGAAGGTCTTTGGGAGACTGAGTTGTGAGGAAAGTGCTTTCTAATGCACAGATTCTGTGACTTGTTTCAGAGAGCTGTGCTGGTCCACAGGTAGCGTTTTCAGGAGCCTGTGAACTCCAAACTATACAGCTGTATGTGTCAGTCTGGCCAGGGTCTGCTTGGCTTCTGCTGATGAGGTTTCCAGAATATTTTGTTACAACCTGATGTTCAAGTGTGAGTTCATAGGTGTGTGTACATGTGTGTGTGTGTGTGTGTGTGTGACACAGAGAGAGAGAGAAAGAGAGAGAGAGAGTTGAGAGGGGGAGAGAGAGAGAGAAAGAGAGAGAGAGAAAGAGAGAGGGAGGGAGGAGGGTTGGGGGAGAGAGAACAAATAACTGTAATACCAGTGTGAATGCATAGGTGTGTGTATGTGTGTGTACATGTGTGTACGTGTGTGTGTATGTGTGAGGGAGAGAGAGAGAGAGAGAGAGAGAGAGAGAACAAATAAATATGATACCAGTGTGAATGACTTGTGGAGGAAAATCTGCTGCTCTGGGTGGCTAGGCAGCATCTTGTTAGATATAACATGAAATTTTATTACTTTTCCATTTTGCTGAGCGATACCAAAACCAGAACCTTCTTACACCAGAAAACAAAAGTAGACAAAATTGTCTCCCAAGGTCCAGATTAGTTTACGAAAGATCTTTTTCTATAAAAAGTCGAACCTCCTGCACTGGAGTGGAATCTTGAGTTTTGAAACTTTTTTCTAGAACATGCTTTTATTTTCAGGAGCCTCCCCTCTCATTCAAATGTGCTGTGGTGTTTTTGAAACAGCTTTTGGGAACATCAGTTAGATGCCACGCTCTTGTTAAGGTGTGTACCTCAGAGGGGTGTTGTCCTTGCTGTGGTGTGAGACCTTTGCTGCAGTCAATTTTAGGACATTTTCTGAAGCATGATTAATAAAATTGGGGTTCAACCTGAAGATCCGAAAAGCAAAACAGTCAGCCATTGGCTCTTACTTTGACCTCAGTTTGAAATGGTGATCCTACCTTCTGGAATCTCAGAAGAAGACTGCCTCTCTGAGAGCTGTTTCCTCCCATTTTATAATTCTATCTACGGCTGGGATTTTAGGCGTGCACCACCATCATTAAAGGCTTGTACCACCCAGTTTCTATGGCAACTAGTGTGGCGACTGGGATTAAAGGTGTGTGTTACCCTAACCAGGTCTGTAAGGCTGACCAGTGGGACTGTTTTATTACTCTCAGATCTTTAGGCAGTCTTTATTAAAATACAACTGAAATGCCACTACAATTTTCTTCCCCTCAGATAGCCCACAACGCTTCTACATCATCTTCCAGCCTGATCCACTGCCAAGCCACGAATCCATTTTCTGTTTCTGTTATGGCTTTGCCTGTTCAGAATGTCCCCCTATCCATAGAATACCAAAATACTCAGCCTTGTGATTGACATCTACTTTGCAGAGCATTTTCAAGGTTTGGCCATGTTGCATGTGCAGAAAGACCCCTTATTCTTTTGCTGGTGGGTAACAGTTTATTGTAATGGTCAGTGAGTGGGCTAGTGGGCTTGTTTTCAGTCCTTACCTGTGACTTGAGGTAGAATCTCTGGTCTTCTGAAGACTTTTGGAGTAACCTTCAGTGAGCTGCCAGCAGTTGTCCGACATAGCTGCAGCGTTTAGCACTTCCATCTGTAATACAGGAGGTCCAAGTTCTCACATCCTCTTGCGGTCACACTGGTGTTTGATGCCAGTCATATTTCTGTGCTTGTGGTAGCATCTCATCATGGCTAGCACTTGTGTTTCTCAGATGCTGAGCATAGTTTTCATACATTTATTGACTGAATATTTGCTTTAGAGGAATAGCTACATAGATATCATGACCATTTTAAAACTGAGTTATCATTTTTAAAAGATTTCTTATTTTTCCATTTTCTTTATTATTATTAAAAATTTCCAACTTTTCCCCTCCTCCCAATTCCCCCCTCCCCCTCCCCCTCCATTTCCAGTCTAAAGAGCAGTCACGGTTCCCTGCCCTGTGGGAAGTCCAAGGTCCTCCCCCTCCA
>LOEQ01007988.1:6381-18084 GCA_001685075.1 Bramus lutescens
TGGTGTTCAGAGGCAAAAAGAAGGTAATTTGCTGCTTCATGCATCTGTTTCCTCATCAGCACAGTGAGGACCAGGCTAATTAGGGAATGGAAACAATATGGTCATATGGATAGGCCAGATTGCTTGTCACTCAGGTATTCAATGTGTGGGTTCTATTCTGAGGACAGGAAAGAGATAATGATTCTCTGGCATCTCCCTTGCAACGCATGAAAAGGAAGGACCAGGCAAGGGCTCAGATGTTTTCCCACTTATTTTTAGCATACATCTTAAGAATAATCCTACTTGGCTGTGTCATTCAATTTGTCTTTGATGACGGATCAGCATTAAGAAGTGTCAAACAAGGCTAGTAATTTCCATAGATATTTTAAGAAGTCAGCAAACTCACTTGACTTTTGCTCCATTCATTCAGATTCGTGATTCTGCACATGTTACGGTCCAGAAAAAAAATCCAGCAGAAACACAAATGAATATGTAATATGTTCAGAAAGTCTAATTTAACTACCTACGTTCATTAGAGGAAAATTTATAACTGAAAATATATTATTATAATAGAGCTCATATCAGTCATATTTGCTATCAGTAATCTATCTTAAGTCACTCAAAGCAGGTGGAATGGCCGTCAAATAGGACCATTCGCAGATGTGATGTGGAAAGCTGAATTAGTGTAATTGGGCCCTCGCTCTTGGATATGTGAGCTTGGAAAATACCAAAAGGAAGAATGAGAATGAATCTGAAGAGACACACTGAAAGTTTCAGGGTAACAACAAATAAAAGTCACAAGAAAATATGACATAAGTAAGAAGCTATAAGTGTGTTTAGAACCAATGTGTTTAAAATGTAGCGTATATAAAATCAGGTGGATGAGACAGAGGGCAGGAACAGGAAGAAAGGGGGAGGGACAAGATGGAAGAGGAAGAGTGAAGAGAAGTGGGAGAGCAGGGAGGAAAAGCGAAAGGAAGGTAAAGATTGAGGAGGCAAAGGGGGAGTGTAAAGGGCAGAGAAACACAGCACACAGTCAGGACTTGGCTCTGCTTCCTATGAGCACCAAGAAAACGTTTTTCTGAATTTTCTGTGTTCCCAGTCCCTTAAAGTCAGCAGACGTCTTTTCTAGCGGAGCAGCCTGCTTTGTATGTTATATCCCTGGTTTTATTTGGAGACCCCGTTTCCTTTCTAGTGATGCCACAGACTTCAAACTGTACTGAGTCACCAGTTTTATCAGAACTATCACTAATCTTGCCTCTTTCCCCAAACCACCGAGGATCTCTTAGCATAAGGGTGGATATTGTGATACAGTCGGGCCCTAAACAAGAGTGCCTGCTCACTGTCAGCTTAAAACCCTTCCTCTGTCTGGGTCCTTCCAATGGAACTTTACAACGACGGTGACGGTGACGACTGACGCTAGAAAAGTCATGTGATGTTTCTTTAGGACTCACCACCAGAAAACAACATGTACTTCAAACTGGAATAAGGAGAAGTGATTCACAAAATTTCTGATGAAATCTAAAGTATTTTAAACAGATGACTCTATCATCATAACACCATCATTTATCATCGTTGCTGTCTGATACAAAGACCTGATCTCACATAAGATCTTCATAGACTTCTATGTTATTAGAATGACAATCCCTTTATCAAGCATACTTCTATCCTTTCCCTGTCACACTTACAAGAAGGAAATGTACTTCTAAATATATTTATGCATAATAGGAGACCTCAATTAAGTAAAATCACTATTATATTTTCATAGTATGCTCCTATAAGCAATAATTTTTACTAAGGTAGGTATCCTCAAGAGAAAATAAAATAATGAAAGTAACATCTAATGCTATAGAAAAAATTCATGTTTCGTCTATTCAGTGAAATGCTGCTTCATTAAATATCTATGTAAAACAAAGACTTCTGTTACTGTGACCTGAGTCCTTATTAACAATTACTCTACAAATGCACTCCCCTGGGAAGGATGGTGCATAAAACAATCTTAGCACATGAATAAACCTCAGGAAGATCAATGGAACACAAGAAAGAGCAGGAAGAGAAAATGAACAGAAGAAGGTACAGCACCTTCTTAGGATCTTCTTCAAGGTTAATCCTCTGAGAATTATTTAAAGAAAAACAGAAACATTTAAAGATAGCAGAGCAACACTCCCCATAAATTTTGAATTAAGAACTAAAGATTACTTGATAGTATTCCAATCAATTAAAGACACTGCCTCATTAAAAACTACTTTTGTTATGAAGTACACATGTAAGTACTGTTTGTGGATTCAGTTGGGCTGTGCTTTTGCTCCTGCCAATAGTACGGAAACACCACAGAGAGGAAAACAAACAAGCCATATGTGTTGTTGGCAACACTAACATGCTATACAGTTATGGCTATTGCCTTTAGTATTTTGAAATTGTGTGGATTATTGCTATATTTGATTTTTTAAGTGTATTTGGAAGGTTTCTAACAGAAAGACTTCACACTAGTAATCTTATGATTAGGCAGTTAGCAACTAATACCAGTGAGCCTCTTGCTGGAAGGAATGTACATTTGTAGTCAAGTCTCATGAAGCAGCCCTTGAATTAACATAAACATAATTGCCCTCTAGATTTTTAAGTCTTTTAACATGTATATTTTGGAACAAACTATTCTATAAAGTTATTTTAATGGTCATTTCTCAGACTACAACTAATTGTGGATAAACCCTATTTCAGCATGCAATATATATATATATATAGAGAGAGAGAGAGAGAGAGAAATTATAGATGCAAAATATCACATTTGTAATATAGTATATACTGGTAGGTGTATACATTATAGTTATAAATCATGAATTATATATTTTAAATATTAGTTATAGGTAAAGATAAAGACATGTAAGTTGCATAATACAGACACATACATAGATTTTTGAGGGCATATTTTAATGAAATAAAGTATGAAAAATCTTAGAAATGTACAATTTATTCATTATTAAATATCAAAGACTATTTTTACAGAGATCCTACCATGCATATTATAAACTATGATACAGAAAATACAAGGAAAGAAGACTATTTTTTAATCACAGTCTAATCATTCATGCTGTATAAAAGAAATTCCCCTTTTCGGTCTATACCAATGAGAAGAAAAGAGAAAATTCCTGGCCTACAAGTAAAATCCAGTTCCTCTAATATGTATGGGACAATAGTAAATTGAGCCCTTTGATTCCCACACTCTTTAACTGTAAACTCACAGTGGGGATGGCAAAAATGAGGAACAATCAAGACAGGAAGCAGCTGGCACCTGTGTGAAGTTCAGTAAGGGACTGTTTCCTTCCCATATCCTGGGAAATTGCTCCAACAGCACACCACCAAAGAACTAGGCACAGCCATCTTCCTAAAGAGGGAGTCCCAGAAATATGACTGCACATCACGACACAGCCATGAAGTAATAAGAAAAGATGAAAAGTATTGTTCAACTGTTTTCAGGAATAGACAGAATGTCTAAAACACTTAAGCAGTAAGGCACTACTGAGATACTTTAATTGTTATTGGCTTGTGAGCCTTGTCTTTCCAAATCTGACAATGGTAAGCAGCAAATGAGCCTGATGAACACTAGGTTTGACCCTAAGTCAATAACACATATAATGCTTCTTAACACAATCATTGGGAATTATTTATAAATGTAGGCATGGTTATTTGGACATTTAGAATAATTTCAAATAGTGCTGACACTGACTGCTATGGAGTATCACTTCAGAAACACGTTGGTGATTGGGATGTTTTCATTGGGAAACGGTTGGACACTGGCTAAAACAAATTGAGATCAATCACCTTCCATGTGAGATCCTCACTGTGGCCCTCTCCAGGGCTCTGGGGAGCTTAAGTTAACCCCTCACCCCATTACCTTCTATTTCGACAATATATCACACTAAACAGAAGTTGCTGTCCTTGGGCCCATTCCCTATTCAGACGACAAATACCCAGAAAGGATGAACGTGTGCCTGTGCTTTCCACACAGAGAGACTGGACTCCTATTAAATTCTAAAAATGGACTAAACAGAAAGAAAGACTAGAAACAAGAGCGGTTAGTAGAGAAGCAAGGAGCAGGATGCAGTCATGGGATACAGTCAGAGGGCCATTGGACATAAGTGAGCCAGCAGTCATGTGATCATCCAAGGAAGACTCCCATGATCTCACTGTTTTTCCATCTTCAAATTTTAAAGGGACAGTGAGAAAACACAAAAGAAATCTAGGGATAAAATTTAAACATAATCAGCATATCTGAGGGTCTGCAACACAGATGATTAGAACCAACTGAAGGATTGGAATATTGATCACAGTTTACATGGAAAAAAATTCTCCCCTCTCAGGGTAGAAAAGCCATGAGCAGTTGACCTGCAAAGACTGGGCCTCTGACTCACAAGCTCACAGCTGCATGGTGACTGGCAGTCTGATTTAAATAAATGTATAGCTTTCTTGCTTTAAAATAATGCCCTTCTTTTCTGTTTTCATTTTTGTGCTAATTTAACTTTTGATATTATAGTTTGAAAGATTTACAATATAGTGTGTTTATAATTAGCTTTTAAAATTGAGTTATATTAAAAATGTTTTTTTATTAAAAAACAACAGAAGTCAAGACAGTGGTGGAAAGGGGATCATTTTTACTTTGCACAATTTTTTCCCTTTTAAATGTCTCAATATCATTCACGTTTGCAAAAAAATTCTCATAAGCACGTTCTAAATAGCATGGGGCTTGAGGCAATTATGAAATTAGATATTCTGATATGACTATGATTCTGATTCTGTAGTGATAACAACAGTAAAATGTCAGAAGTGCTTGGTTTGCTTTGATTGGAGAGTGAAGCTGGGAATTATAACAGCATTAAACATTCTGTTTAAAGCTGAAATTCAGTAATAGAAAACATGGCCTAATTATATATTGTAATGTTTCTGTATACCAAATCTTCTTCCATTCCTATTTCCCTTAAGGTTAGAATAAATAAATGAAAATAACTTTTATGTTTTATCTCATAGAAAAACACTTTAAAATCCTTATCAGAAGGCACAATTCACTTGGGCAGACTTTTCTTCTGCAGGAGGAAACTTTGCATGGATAGATGAGAGCAATGAAAAGTAATGATTGAAATGGGATCTGGGAAACACTTTCAAAAAGAAGAAACTGATATTTACCTGATTCTCACCAAGTAGGATATCCATTTGCCTTAAATTTTTTTAATCTTATGTTTATGTGACTGTTCCTGAGTGTATATGTGTGAATTATGTGCTCAAAGATACCTACAGACACCAGACAGCGGTGTCAGAGCCTTACAGATGTTTATGAGCCACTGATGTGGGTATTAGGAACTAAACCCAGGTCCTCTGCAAGAGCAGCAAATGCTCTTTACCTTTGGAGCACTCTTCAGCTCTCCGTGAATTGCAAAACAAAGTCTGACAAACTTTCATGTAACCTAGCAGCTAGATTGTGAAGGACAGGAAACAGTTGTGAATTTACCACATATTACATGTCTTAAAGAAAGTTAGAATGCAGGGAGGGAACTAGAGCAATGGTAGATGTCAATTTCTTTAACTACACAAAGAAGCCGTACACCGGAAGTGCCAACAGGACACAAAGGCCAAACTTGACTAAGTGCACAAAGGCACTGTGATGTGAGTGCTCTCTTCTCTGTTTCTCTGAAGAGAAAACTGACTCATAGATTAGTACATACCAAACCACGACTGTTCCACTAATTCTCCAGTTTCCTTGAGTATTCTGTACATTGAGTCCCCAGGAAGTGCTCATCTTCACAGTTAAGTAGCAGAGGGCATGAATGCTCATTTTAACCACATGAAAAGTGACCTCCACCCATCTTCTCAAGCAAGTAAAATACAAGTCCTGTGAAATATTTTCAGCCCTTAGTTCATCAGTAGCAGTCTCAGTTCACTGGCAACCCCCACACACACACACACACACACTTCACCCTATTCTTGACTTCTGGATAGTGACGATTTGAATTTCTCCCTTTTCTTCAAAGCTCTATCTTCTGACTTGTATGATGTCATCACTGCTATGGTTTCCTTTAGCTGCTTTCACATGAACTCCTCCATCACTCAGATATCTTCTTTACTCTGTCACTTTAAAATCACCCAAGGATGACACTTGGCAATGCCTCTGAACTCCACTACCTTCTGCTCCCGTTTGTAATGGATGAGATAATTCTCAGAAGCTATCCATATTTAGATATAGTGGAGACGTTCATGACAACCTCATTGTAGGTCCCCATTCTCTCACCTTATCAATTGCAATTGCTTTTTAATAACACACATCCTCTAGCTTTAGCCCTTACAACCATCCTCCTCCTTGTGGCAATGACTTTCTTACTCGATAGTGTGACTGTGTGCTTCTTCAGCCATGCTCTGAAGCTGTCTCTAGTCTAACAAGAATCATTCATGGGTAGTGTTTTTCAGATAGTAAACTATGCCGACAGGGTTTGAGTTACAGATGAAAGGAACACGCTGGTAAACTTGAGAAGGATTTATTATAATTAATTGAACCCAGTATTATAGGTATGTAATCTTAGTTACTCACAAGCCTAAAGAAAAAAGATCCTGAGTTCAAGGAACTACACAATGTGTACATGACCATCCTGCCCAAAATTAAAAGTAAAGACAAGGTTATGGATAGTTCATGGATGGAACACTGATCAGCATGCACCAAAGCTTTTTTACTACAAAGGAGAGAAGAAAAAACACAAAGGGGAGGAAAGGTGAATTCACTGGAATATTATTGGATAATTCACTGAACTAATACTATTTTAGAGTACCAAATATGTAACTAAGACAAATCTGAAACTCCTACCACAGACACAACTAATTCTCTTGCTACGGCAACTGACCCTAGTAGAGACTATCTCTAAAGGTCTTAAATTCAAGGAGAATACATTGAAAATATTTAACTTTATCTTCCCACACATTTCTCTCACATAATTATTAAAGTCTTAGGCAGAAACACCTGAGAGTTCACTCAGGCCATTCACCTTAACAGCAAGAGAGGCGGCTCCCAGATTTAGACTTATACAAGATGGGCCAGATCTTGCCACCCATTTTTGTGTTCCTTGAAGAGCCACTGTGTCCATATACCAGGCAATTAGTAAAAGACATCCCTCCTTTGTATACCCTAAGTTCTTCAAAATGAGGGAAAAAAGACAAAATACATTTTAAAATGCAAAGGAATAGAATCAATGATCTTACCCTTTACATCCCACAGGTGTGCCTGAAACTCAGGATCACAACATGCCTTTTCCCACGTGTAGATGTGGTGTAGATAGGCTAACAAGCTGACATGACTTGTCTTCCCCTGAAAGGCCATCTTCAACTGTTTTCTTGTCCTAGGTGGCAGGGTTAAGGTTCAAGTAAGATACAGTATGTCACTAAGTGATCAGAACCATTATCAAGGGAACCCTATTGACTAAATCTCTAGCCAGTTCCAGGGCTCTTCCATTGGCTTCACTGATTAATATAAAATCAGCACCCTTCCAGACACTCTTTGTCAAGCCTATTAAATCAGGAATTACATATGGGTTTTTAAACAATGATTCTGGCTCCTCATGACTATACAGCAATCACTTTACCAAGTGAGCTCTCTCCCTACCTCCCCGTGGTAGCTTGAATAAGAATGGCCCACATAGGCACATATATTTCAGTATTTGCTTCCTAGCTGATGAACTGTTAGGGCAGCTGGGGTGTGGTTTTGTTGGAGGAGGTGTCTCACTGGAGTAGGGGTGGGATTTGAGTTTTCAAAAGCTCATGCTGGCCCAGCCTCTCTCCCTGCCTCCTACTTATAGGCCAAATGTAAGGTCTCAACTATTATTCCAGTGCACACCTGTCTACCTCAATGCTTCCCACCATGATGATCATGGACTAATCCTCTCAAACTATAAGCAAACTCCCAATTAAATGCGTTCTTTTATAAGTAGCCTTGGTCATGGTTTGCCTTCACAGCAATAGAACAGTAATTAAGACACTCCCAAGCAAAAATTTAATGTATCCACAATAGAAAATTTCCTCTGTCACTTAAAACCAAGCTTTTTGATTACTAAAAAGGCATGCATGTTTGCACTATACAGTCTGGCAAAATTGGAACGTCTTCATTTTCCTTATTTTCCTTCCAAGGTATTTCAAGTAACTTTATATTCTGAGATTTTAAATAACTAGCTACATAACCCTTTAAACTATTTATAGTTTCATCTCTTACCACCATCTGGAATAATGATCCCCATGTAATTCTTTAAAGTATATGTGCATTACATTATGTGATATGATGCACATACTGTAGGAGTCAGTTTTTCCTTATACTATGTGCATCCTGGGAATCAAACTCAGGTCTCCAAATTCAGGAATAAGTGTCATCACAGAATGAGCCATCCCTCCAGCCATGTCTAACTCTTAATTATCTTGAAAAGAAATAGGACTTCCTTTACTTGAACCCAAATAAAAAGACATAACCAATCATTTTCTGCTAAGAGCTCTATGATACATATACACACATATATGCCTATATGACATGTTCTACATAACCTGAAGTATATTTATCTTCTTGCTATTATTTGCAGCTCCTGATACAATGCTTATACCTAATGAACTATCAAATATGTAACAACAAACAGGTCTATCTAATAGACAGCAACTCTCCTGATTTTCATTTCTCTTATTCATTATATTTGATTTTCTTCAGGCCTGTCTAGTGCCCTGATACTGTATTCCACCCAGAAACTTATATCTGATAGTTTACATCTGTCTCTCATTAATATATACTTTTATTCTGACAGAGTGGTTGCTACTATCCATTTTGAAAAGTTATCTTGAAAAACTTAAAAATAAATTATATACTCTATACAATTTGAGTAATACACATAAAAAATCTATAAATTTGATTTGGACTTTTGATCATGCTGTAAAATATAAAATGTACCAGTAGGCTCTACAAATACAGTGATGTTGAACAGTGCTCAATATTACCATTAATGCATTCTTGAAAAAATAGCTTTAGAATTTATGTGACCCCTACACTTTCATGGTAAAACAAAAAAAAAGTCAAAAGTACTTTTTTTCATTTTTCAGCAATTGATTGTAATCTTTTATTGAACTATTTAACATCATATGTTAAAAAAAACAAAATTAGAAACCTAACCTTAAACTGATTATATCTAATTTGAAATATATTCAGCTTCCTATTGGTTTTGGGCCTATCTAAACCTATTTGTCTGGCCCTATTTCTCAGGAACTCTTATACTATCATGTTCGCTTCTAGGTTAAAAAAAAAAAAGGCAGCCTTTAAATGGAGTGTTACCAAGTATTCTATCATCTAACTTAAGCTGTGTTCTCTATAACTAAACTATAAACTGAATAATTGTGACCAATAGGCGGGGCAAAAAGTGGATGGTTAACCTTAGAACATGAATATGTAAGCTCGTAAGTCAGTTTATTTTCAACTTTGAAGTATTCCTAGAATTCTCTGTATATAGGTAGACTATATAAAAGCATAGTATATCATATTACGAGTGTCTGTGTGTTTAAATCAATAATAAAGATTCCCTCTAATTTCTAGATTCAAAAAACTCAACATTTAGAAGTACATATAGCATCTTATACATGTAGCATATTATAAGCTGGATTTTGATTTTCTCTTTGACACCATAAAGGAAAGGAATCCTTTTCACAGATGTTAAGGACTGAATAAGTAATACTCTGAAAAACACAATGCTTGGATTAGGACTATACTGGTAGATAAAAAATTCCATAAATCACTTACATTCCTTTGAAAAGTATTTCTCAAGATCACCTTTTGCAATGGTTTGTAGATAGTGACTACACTGTCTCTTGACTCATTTAACAGATTTTTCTTCATCTGAAATTATAGTCTAGATGATCATTTCACTCTTTCTGTTTAGAATCTATCCAACTGAGCGAGCATATCCCTTGCTTCTATGATTTCCTCCAACTTACAAGCTTAGATACAATGCTTTATTTCTCTTGTCACTCCAGTGATATGAACATTCACAACTATTGACATTCCAAAGATCACGTAAAATATGGATTGTATAAATACTCTGACCCTGGTCTCGTTCCACAGTGCTTCTGAATACAGTCCCTGTCATAAGGACAAACACTCTTTGTGAGATACAAATGGTGCATACAAAGACATTTTCAAGCATATTCTTGCACTGATGCTTTAAAACATGATAAGCCAATTTCAGCACGCTCTCACAAGCAGAGATACCACAGGCATAGACTGAAGAGTCAGAAGCAGAGAGAAGAGACAATGTAAAGCTTGTGCAATCTAAAAGTTGTCTTGGAAAAGCAAATGTGAGTTTTGAAAAAATGCAATATTTAAAGAGAAAATAAGAAGCAGAAATGGAGGTAAAAGCATCCCCTCAAAAACACTATATCTTAATTGACCTGTGGTATGCAAAGCAGGCCACCACATTCTATTTTAAAGGAGTTTCAAAGAAATAGACTAGATTATAAAATACATGGATTGAACACCAAAAAGAGATTAATTTTAATCTTATTGACTTTTCTCCTTTTACTATAATGTGGAATCTGTATTTATCTTAATATCTAAAAGAAAAACAATAAGCTGACAATCATTAAGACAGAAATTTATAAGTAGATGGAAATTTGTGATCAAATGACATTATACTAATATTTTATATAAAAATCATAAAAACTAGTGATTGAGGAGCTCCTAATCATACTTGTATCCCTTTAAGGTAACTGGAGGGTTTAACATCTATTATATTCCAACTATGAAACTCAGATACAGGATAAATAAATCAGAACTGGAGGAAAAAAACCTTGGCTAACTCGACCGATTTGAGAATTTCTAAATTGTCACTTTTTTCAGGTTCCTGACACCCATTTCCTGCACCAAATAGCTAAGTCTTTGGCACAAAAAAAGATTCTTGTGCTTTATATGAAACAGAGTATGATCATATTACAATGAACTCTAGATATACATATGACATTTTCATATGGTTAATTATTACTGTAAAAATGATACAGAAAGGACTACTTCCAAATATTATTATGTGACTTTGTGTATTTATAACATCTTGTAACTTTTGGTTAATTTTTATTTCTGTTGCCGTTAACTATTTTAATGAATATCTGTTATTAAATACATTCAGAATATATTATTCAATCGCCTTAAAATCTAGGAACATGTGTAATTAATGATCAAAGTTATAAGCTCAGTAACAACAAATACATGGTTATAGTTCATGTATAGAATTGTTATCTTTTTATTGATTTTTATTGAGCTCTACATTTTTCTCTGCTCTGTATATAAAAACATTTTATATCATTTTATTAATTGGCAAATAAACTCCCTATATTACAGCTTTTTTAACTTTGATGTAAGTATTCTTTTGTTTATTGTTTTTTACTGAGCTCTACATTTTTCTCTGATCCCTTCCCTGCCTCTCCCCTCCCATTCAACCCTTTCCCAAGGTCCCCATGCTGCCAATTTACTCAGGAGATCTTGTCTTTTTCTACCTCCCATTTAGATTAGATCAATGTAAGTCTCTCTTAGGGGCCTCATTGTTGTCTAGGTTCTCTGGGATTGTGATTTTTGGGCTGGTTTTCGTTGCTTTATGTTTAAAAACCACAAATGAATGAGTACAAGTGATAATTGTCTTTCTGGGTCTGGTTTACCTCACTCAAAATGATGTTTTCTAG
>LOEQ01007988.1:18135-30092 GCA_001685075.1 Bramus lutescens
CATTGTGTAAATGTACCACATTTTCTTTATCCATTCTTTGGTTGAGGGGCATTTAGGTTGTTTCCAGGTTCTGGCTATGACAAATGCTGCTCTGAACATAGTTGAGCACATGTTTATGTGGCACTATTAAGCATCCTTTGGATATATACCCAAATGTGTTATTACTGGGTCTTGAGGAAGGTTGTTTCCTAATTTTCTGAGAAATTGCCACACTAATATCCAAAATATTTAAAATATATGTGTCCAGCTAGGTGTGGTAGCATAAGCTTGAACCCACAGCATTAGACAGACTAGAAAAGGAGATTGCTGAACTTGAGGCCACCCTGGTTTGTAACAAGGAGACTCTGGAAAACAAGAACAACAAATGATTATATGCATGTTGGGCAGAAATACACATAACCACATTATAACAAAGGAAGATTTTGTCCAAGGGAAAAAATATTATTTGTGTAATTGATTTTTAGACAGTCTCTCTTTATTTGACCCAAACTGGCCTATAGCTCAAGACCATTTTGGAACAGTTTATACATTTACAAATTACAAAAATGGCTAATCATGCTCAACCAAAAACACCTTACTTACTTAAAAAGGTAAGACTCAACAAGACACATAAATACCTATACAACATTTGTATCAATAAATAAAGAAAACTGCTTTTTCCTGTTGATTTTAATACTCTACATGTCTTTTTGAATAGATTATATGCAAGTTTCATAGATATGGCCTCCGCTCACTGAGTGTTTACAGTCTAAAAGAGCTAACTTTGAAATGAACATCTAGACATCTAGACTCCATTGATCTCTCCTATTATTGTCTATGCAGCAAGATAAAAATGGCTCAAATAATACTAAAATAATTGAATACATTTTTCTTCCTATCACAAAATTACCTCGGCTAAAAGAAATTCCTGGAGATTAGTGACCAACTGATGTTAATGGCCTGAGACTATACTTTATGCAATTAACTCCACCCAGCCATTCATTAATCCCCAGGAAATGCCAGGCATACAATTGTTATTACTTAATTATTACCCAAATGGAACCAGGAGAGAGAAAACCTGCAATGTGATTGGCTAATATACAAGAATTAAGTTCTTCATGAATGCTTTGTACGTATCAATTAAAATTGGAATGACTTAAAAAATTCATAAGCCTATATTTCTTTTCCTTTTCAAAAGTTCACAATAGCAGTAATGACTTCAAAACTGGGCATTCTCTGGGAATTAATGGCCAGCAGATGTTAATGGCCCTTGGCTGTGCCTTGAGTCATCTTCTATACTCCTCCCTGTTGGTCATTAGTCCCTGTGAAATGACCAGCTACCGGTTAATTAACTTGACAATGAACTTAATACAGATATTATGCAAACAAAAGGTTTTCAGTTATAGCCCTTCCAAAAAGCTAAAATGCAAAATCTTGTATAGATTAAGATTTCTGAAACTTACATAGAAAATTAATTAGAAATTATATAATTACATAATATATAATGGTTATATAACATATGCTTATATAAAATTAGGGACACATAGTTCTTAAATGATAATAACTTTGTATTTCACTTAAGACATGAGCTGAACTACCTTCAGAAAGAAGAATACAGTTTATAGCAAGAAAGAATTCTATTTTGATACATATTTAATATCATAATACTTTTTAATATTATGTGGATGCTAGTGTTTCTGCGGAGAGTATATCTGTGTTTGTATGTTTTCTCCCAGAGATCAGAAGAGGGTGTCAGGTCTCAAGTGCTGGAATTACAGGCACTTATGAACTGCCTGATGTTGACACTACAAACTGAATTTGGGTCCCTGGCAGAAGTAGTGTTTGTAGCACTTGTGTCATCTCTCCAGCCCCATCATAGCCATCTTCAAGAAGACTTGGTGCATTAAAATCTTGCTTATATAAAACAAAATTGCAGTGTTTACAAATAAGAAATTTAACAAGATCAAATATTCCTCTCAAACAGTAGCTCTTTTTTTTTTTCCTGAGCTATGATTCAGAGTTTACACACAGCTCTGGGAATAGGAGACAGTTACATGTACCAGAGCAGTTAAACTTGCTAAGCTTTAGTACCCACTCTTCTTCAAATAGAAAAAAAGAAATTGCTTTAAATTGTATACCTACTATTTTATTAGCCTGTTAGGGGGTATTATCCAACACCACTAGCAAATAAGGGAGCACAGTATCTGGTTCAGACCATCTGGTCCCTTAGATGCTATTGATGAATGTGTCTTCTCTCATGCTGCATGTAACTCAACTTTTTAAGTTAATAAATACTTAGCCGTGGTAGAAACCTACCTGATGCAACACATGCTATCCTTACCTGACAGCTGCACTCGAGAGAGTCCCATTGATGCCTAAAATTAGATGTGGCACATAATTATACCCTTCAGGAAAGATCAGCTCCAGAATATATCTTCCTTACAAAAATCAAGATCCCTTAAATTACAGAAATGAATGTCATAAAGAAACATAATCTGAAAGTTAAGATTCTTCTAGTAGTTAATAATAATTGCAAAGATAACAGCAATACATGTTTATGTTTGTGGCACTTAGATATATATATATATATATATATATATGATATTGTATTATTTTTATCCATCCTCATGTAAGCAATGGCCAGAAATTTTTAGATGAATTTTACATCTAAACTACTTATTTTTCTACATTTTACATCTGATTCTGTATCTATAAAGCAAGTGATCACATGTTCCATGATCACCTCAGATAAATATATGTATTTGACTAAATGTTATCAAATTAAAATTATGATAATCACTATTTTAGACCATCTTAGGGAAATCTTTATAACTTAGCTAAAATTATGTATGAACAAATTAATGTAGCAAAGTAGTTAATATTTCTATGAAAATAGATATCTTAAGCAAAAAAGGGTAGGCAAAGCATACTTTGTTTTTGGTCAAATACCTATTTCTTCATATGCATGTGCACAAATGAATAAGTAATTTAAATCATCCCTGAGTCTTGAATGGATCATACCATAAATGGCATATGTTATCTTTGTAGTTGATCAAAATAATAAGGAAAACAAAACCTGACAAATCTTGATGATGCACTGAACAGTAACCATTGAGACTACAAAAAATATTTTAACCATGTGTGACTGGTTGTGGCTGTGTGGCTGTGTACATGTGAGCACCAGTGACCACAGAGTGCAGAAGATAGCATCACATACCCCTGGAGCTGAAAATATAGGCGGCCAGGAACTGTCTGACATGGATGCTGGGTACTGAACTCAGGTCCTCTAGAAGAGCAGTAAGTGCTCTCTAAACATTGAGTGGTCTCTCTAGCCTCAATCCACAAATACTGATGAACTCTAGTTTATGGTAATTGTTTGATAAAGAACCCACGACAGCACGAATATCATTCATATCCAAAGACCATCATATAACATTTTCCTGAGTGTAACCTTAATGACATCTTAAAAGTTGCTAGGGAAATGGAAGAAGTACTATTCTCATCATTAATCGGAGCAGTTTCTCATTCCCAGTGAACAGGGGTGAATGCAGAGACTCATGGATGCATGTACTAATAATAAGTGACAAATGAGTCCTCATCCCTAAACAACCCCCTCTAAGGATCTGGGAAAATTGCAGAAGAGAGGTGGAAAAACTATGAAAGTCAGTAAATAGGGAAAATAACTGTGAAATGCCACCTTTAGGCAAGACATAGCCATTGCAATTAGAAACTTATAATAGCCTGCACTGAGTATGCACAATGGGCTGGTCAGTGACTTGCCATGGCTGCAGTAGGGGCTCAGAGGTGCCTACTCCCCTTCTGACTAAACTTGGGAGAAAGCAAGTGGTTTCCTAAAGCTATGTGAGACTCTGGTGGTCCCAGCACGTCTCAATATATTGTTGCATTCGCATAAGTAAGTTAGGTTAAATTAAATTGGGTTACTACACAAAACCAACTCATAAATATGGGAAAGAGACAGGGATGAAAAGTTTCTAAGGTTAGGAGACAGGTAAATGTGTATATATGTGGGGAATGGTAACCAGAATACATTTTACATAGGTATGAAATTGTCAATCAAAAAATTTATCAATAAAAATTTACTGTTTAATATAAGATTTACATAGAACTGTTACCACCTTAATCTTTAGATAATTTTTCAGTGTCAGAAATTCTCTGTAAGAAAGTCTAATCTCTCTGCAAACTTCATAAAATTATATATGTAAAAAGGAACAGAAGCTGTGGTTGTAAATCAATAATAAAGCACTTTCCTGGTATGTTGAAGGCCCTGGGTTTATTCCCTGGTAATAATAGTAATATTAACACATAATTAGTCAATGATTTTCCCAATCTTCATTAAGTTCGGTGTCTTATGTTCTCTCATTTCTTATGGGTCACAAGTGATAATTTTTTTTAAGAATAGCTATAAAATGACAGGAAGATGGTTCCACTGGTAAAGACACTTGCCACCAAACCTTACAACCTGAGTTCAATCTCTGGGAACCAAACGATGGCAAAGAGAACTGATTCTCACAACTTGTCCTCTGGTCTCCTCAACTATGCCACAGCACATGGATGCAACTTACACACATAAGCATTCATACATGAATATATACACAAAAAATAAAATCTTTAAAATCTATATATAGAACTATCTGAGGGTGTGTCTGATATTTATTTTCAATATCGGATTTCTTGCATTTTTTTGTTTATCAAATTTATTTTGTCCCTCATTTTTCAAGTCCCTTCATTGGACATTAGCAGCCTAAATCATGACAAATGTGGATGTTTCGGTCCACCAATGCAAGCACCTAAGTAGTACTGATAGGATCAATATGAATAAATTTGGGGGCAGCATCTTTCTTTGAAGACTGTATTTTCTGGATGAAGTTCAAAGAAGCAAAAATGAGCATCAAACATCACTACCTCATACTGGTTTAGTACAATCAAGATTTACCCCAAGTTCAATTTCATTCAAGAAATATTCTACTAAATTGAGTTTATCTAACATATCAATCACCTGAAAGAAAAATAAATAAAAGATCTATGAAACAAAAAAAGATTTTTTATTTTAAAAAGTTACAAAACCTTCTAAGTATACAATATAGCAGACAGTAATTGAAAGCCTGTCACTAAGTTCAAACAGAAATTATGTTGATGCTTCTGCTTTGTAGCACAATTAATAAAAACCCAAAGACATAAATTGAGGTTCAACCTGAAGGTTCGAAAAACAAAACAGGCAGCCACTGGTTCTTTCCTCTACCTCAATCTGAAAAGGCAATCTTCCCTCCAGGTATCTCAGAAAGAGACTGAAGTAGTGGTAAGAATCAGTGGCTAGCTCTTTTTCTTCTCTGACCTTCAATTTGAACCCCAATATCTGTCTCTGGGTTTTTATTCATCGTACTACATTCATTTTAATAGAGGCAGGGTTTCTCTGTGCAACAGCCCTAGCTGTACTGGAACTAGCTCTGTACACCAGACTGGCCTCAAACTCACAGAAATCCACCTGCCTCTGCCTCCCAAATCCTCAGATTAAAGGCATCCACCAGCACCAGGCAATCCTCCATCCAGGAACCTCAAAATGAGACTGAGGTAGGGGTAAGACCCAGTGGCTAGCTTTTTTGCTTTTCAGATCTTCAGGATGAATGTTAATATCTGTCTCTGGATTATTGATCATGCTACAATACCTTGAGAGTAATAATTGAATAATTTACAAGCACATTAAAATTGATTACATTGATATAACTTCTGTTATTTCCCATATGATAATTTTTAATTAATAAATATAAAACATATAAAGGGAAATATGTAAAGTCATCTTTTTAACTGAGACTGCCCTCCCTTGTCCCTGTTACTATTACCCAATAAACACACTGTACATAGACAAACACTATTTACATTCTCACCTTACAAGGAAGTAAATTCCATAATTTATGGTGTGCATGGGTGTGTAGAGAGGGAGTGTTCCTATGGCACGTCGGTATTTTTTCTGCAATGAAATATAATTTCATATATATATATGAATTTCATATATATATATATATATATANTATAGAGAGAGAGAGAGAGAGAGAGATACTCTTTCAAATGATAATACCCAAGGATCAAATGAGATTAAGACTTACTAAGGGAAGCCAGGGTATTAAATTTTCTTAAAATTTCTTGCTTCTTTTCTATTGGAGTATCAGCTAAGATTTCCCAATTTGACTGATTTGCCATTATTTTTAAGCTATTTAAATCCTAAACTCTATTAAAATATGCCAAAGCCAATGGAGAATAGAGAAAATAAAATTCTTCCCAATCTTCAAATGACTCCCTAAAGGATGCAGATTCATTCCTCCTGCAAAAAATAGTTCAAGTACATTTGATCAATTTCTAATATTTTTTCATGTTCACGTATGTTCTATTGGGCAGGGAGTCTCACCATGGTTAATACCTTAACTTTAATCAATTATAAATAGTTTAGTTTTATTCATTGCTGATGTCACCCAAACTGCAACAGGAAAATATTTAAGACAATGCTTAATGTACAGATGCTTCTATAGTTCTTCAGAAATCTATCTACTAATCCTATAAAAAATTGTTATGTAATCTTTGAAATCGTATATACATCTATACGGAAAGCATTTTTCCTTAGCTACAGAGACCCTCATTAGTGATACCAATTCATGGACATATAAGGAAGAAATACATAGAATAATGGATAGCTAAATTGGCTGATCCACGGAATGTCCTGTGATGTGGGATTACCCTCTGAATGCTGAGAATACCATTGGTTAATAATGAAACTGCTTTGGCCTGATAGGGTAGAGCTTAGGTAGGTGGGAAAAACTAAACTGAATGCTGGGAAAAAGAAGGATAGAGTCAGAGAGACACCATGTAGCCCTACTGGAGACAGATGCCTGAACTTTAGCCGGTAAGCCACACCCATGTGGCCATACACAGATTAGTAGAAATGACTTAAATTAATATGTAAGAGTTATCCAATAAGAAGCCAGAGCTAATGGGTTAAGCAGTGATTTAATTAATACAGTTTCTGTGTGGTTATTTTGGGTCTGAGCATCCAAATGGCCAGAACAACCAACTGGCCTTCCAACAACAAATTGGTGTCCATCTAAACAAGTAACTCCCTCCAAAAGTCCTGTATTCTTACAAAAGTACATTCCTAGACCTTATCTAAGGAGATTCTCATCAAATAGATCATCGACTCTCAGAACAGAGATCTGTAACTGTATTTTATTCATAGTTCCCCATACGGTTACAATTTTCAGTAGCAGCACCACTAACAAAAAAGATTTTAAAAAATTAAAAACAAGTCTCTCCTGAATTATAAGGATATCTTAATAAAACAGAAATTCTTAGAGTTAAATGAATTAGCTGTTCCTGAGTTGTGTGAAACTGTGTTAAATGCCATAGTACATTCCTAAGAAATGTTTCCTATGTTCAAAGGATCTAAATTTAATGAAGGATGGAGGAATTTACCATGCATGAAAGAGCATTAAATTTGAAGGTATTTAAAGCCGTCCTTTTCAGTAATTTGTATGTCCTAAAAGCCCTTTCTTTGTTTCCTGTTAGCCAAGTAGTAACATATTACTGTAGTCCTTGAAACTGAAGTAGACAATTTTAAATATTTTATACTTAATATTTCAGTCAATGGAATTTTAATAATATTTTAATGATAAGCATGCATAAAGCTAATGCTTGCTAGCTAACTAAAGGTCAGTAAGAGAAATGGAAATATTTAGTCAATAAAAGCTGTTGTAGTGACTTGGCTGTAAGCCCCTAGAAGTCTGGTTGAAAGACAAGCCAACTGAGAACAAAGTGAGTAAGGTAAGAGTCTTAGTTACTTTACTATTGCTGTGATAAAACACCATGACCAAAGAAATTCATAGAAGAAAATCTTTATTTGCCTTATGTTTCCAAAGAGTAATTAATCCATGATGGCTGAACAGAGTTAGGCAGCCAGGGCAGCAGGTCAGAGTTCATATCTCCAACAACAAACAGGAAGCAGAAAACACACATGCACAATGCAGGAGTTGTTTTGAAACCTCAGAGACCGCCCACCCCTTTTGGCATACACCCTCCACCAAGTTTTCCCAAAGCTGTGGACTAGGTGCCTGACTAGGGGGGAGGGGCATCTCATTCAAATCTCCATGGAAATAAATCTTCCCAGACTTACTGACAGGAAAAAATACAGAGAAATATAATAAAATCCAACCTAGAACCAATCATGTCTGAAGGGTTATCAACAGGGTGTATCCCTGGGTGGAAGCAAAGATGTAGGAAATTTCGGGAACCTCAAGCTGGATTACATCTGTTCAAGTTAAACTGCTAGATGGAGCTAACTAGAAATACTATGGGGGATACAGGAGACAGAAGGAGCTTGAGCAAAAGCCTGAAGACAAAACTAAAGGAATTTATCAAAAATTTGTACATGCTATACTGCTGCCTGGAATCTCCACCATGTTTCAGATGAAAAAGGCCACATGATTAATGACAATTTATAGACATGAGGACATATAAGAAATATAAAATACATTGGAACAAGGAATTTAAATGTTACGTTACTTCTCACTCCTCTGAAAATGTTTTTATCTAAAAAGGCAAGAAAGTCTAGTTCAAAATTAGCCAGTTTAGCACTTTTAGCTCCCTCTTAGTTGATAATAAATAAATTAATACAAAGAGACTTGGGCAAGTTATCATCATTTCATTAAAGCAGTCTGTTTACATTGTTCCCCACCCTTTTTAAAAAACTTGTATTATAGTTTCCTTCATAAGAATTCACTCACATCACAGTTGAGTTCTCTTTCCTCAAGGCTGGTTACCTAGCTGGCCTAATCACTGGGTAATTAAAATAAAGCCCACTCTAGATAATTGGCCATCTTCTCTAATTGAAAACTAGGTAGATAATCATTAGGCCCAGGGAAATGCCTGACTCTCATACTGTAATATCAACTACCATCTGTCTACTAAATTAGTCATTGTAAAATATTAACATATAAATGACTACTACAGGACTATTTAAAAGGTGGCCCTGGAAATTAATTAAATCTTTTTCATTTTGTTGACTGACCTATTTCTTTCTAGGGAAGTGTAAGTAAAAGAATTCAAGAGCTGATGAAGAAAAGGGGAAATAATTTTGGTCATGCAACACAGACATGTCTAAAAAGTTTATAATCGCTAATTTTGCTTTCTACAGAATTTGCTCTCATTCAAAGCAATCAACACTGAAGCAAGAAGCTAGGGGAAAAAATACAAACAAAAACATTTAACCCACTCATATAACTTGAGCGAGTTACAGTGACAGAAACTGGCTGACAGAAATAGATGTCCAGGACCAGTGTGAACAATAAAATTGCCATTCTAATAAACTTTTCAATGTTCACAAATCCTTGAAGATAAGCTGACATCTATTGGGGAAATACCCTAAATTTGTTATTACCAAAAGAGCAATTTATCTGAATGAGGAAAGGGAAAAATTTTGTAAAATCCCGAAAGATCTTTCAAAGGACATTAGGAGTCATTAACAAGATGGCCACCTGTTTTTTGTTTGTTTGTTTCTTCATTAAATATATACTGATTGTTATCCTCAGAGACTGTCCGCAGGTACATTTGGACAGAGCATCTTCAATTAGAGGGCAAAAGCACAAACGACCATTCAGGGGATGATGAATTAGGCAGGGATAGCACCAGCACTTTCCTTTCCCCATTTAGAGCCAATCTTTTCGTGAAAAGAATGACCCACTAAACTCATTCCAGTTGACTTGCTGACGTCTGGGGCTGAGACTTGTGTGGCCCGGGCTCTTTGATATTGTAAATGAATGTGGGTTTGCATGTTCACAATTAAGGCAAACCCTTACACAAGTGAATACTCTTCAGACACACAGGCAAAGTCACTTACAACTGGGTTTAAGTAAAATGGTAACTCAGGGGATAACTCACAAGATAACAGAACTGAAATAAAAGTGAAGGACACTACAGTCCGTAAGTTTCGAAAGCAGTTACAAAACACCAAGTAGTGTCTGTGACGAAGACATCTATGCTGAAAAACACAACTGCTCTGAAATATTTGCTCCAATCTACTCAGGGAAGAACTATGATGCTGACCCCATCGTTCAAGCAACACTCACAACAATATTGAGCCCTGTCCTTTCCCTCCTCTTCATAACCCAATAAGAATCTTGAGTACTTTAGAGCATTGCTGATAAGGTCATTATCAGTTTAAATGCAAGTAAGAACTCTTTACTAACAATTTTATGAGTAGATAAAAGAAACTCTTAAATATAAACAAATGACCTAAATTCACATTTGGCCAAAGTTCAGCGGCCTCAGATAGTTAAATAGAAATTTCAATTTGGAGCAATTATTAAAAACACAACTGTGGACATTTATTTAGGATTGACATGGCAGGTTTTTTTCCTCTAGATTATTTTATGTACAAAAACAAAAAGCATGTAAATCATGACTCCTGAATGAAAAGCTTACTTTATTTAAAGTTAGACAATCATGTCTACAATGTAAGACCCATGACATTAAACTATGCACCATATTGATGTTCTTTATAAATGTAAAACTGGAAATATATTATATATTAAATTTTTAAAAACCTAATGTATATAGACACATAATCACTAAAATTACAGAAGATAAATTCTTATATGTATATAATATATAATTCATATCTCTATATCAGTATACACTAGTTTCATTTTCTCTGAAAGTTTTTCCTCAAAAAAATACCATAAAGTAAGATGATTCAATTAAAATATCAAAATTAGTGTCTGTCACTTGCAAAAAGTGTATGTTAAGATCATGGCCAAAATTTATGTCTTCTGAATAGCTACTTATCTCTTCATTTGCTTTGAAAAGTAGTAAAACACACCATTTTATGAGCTCTTGTCATATATAAAAAAAAATTATTTTCTAAATATGCTTTGGTGCTGAAATACACTAATAGCAAATTAAATTATATTTATTACTGTTTCTTGTAGTACAAAGTATTTTACTTAATAATTAATAATACAACCTTAATTTTTAAGTATTTCAAATGTTCTCTGGATCAAGTAAGGTGGTTCAGGTTAAACTTTCAGCATCTATTCTAACTACTAAGTGAGACTCCCAAGACCACATGGAAAGGGAAGAGCTAACACCCACAAGTTGTCCTCTACATGAGCATCATGGCATAGACATGGCACTTGCCCACACATACACTCAAATAAATGAAATGTATTTTTGAAATGTTCTCTGCATTTTGCTAGCCACTATATGCACATGTATTAATTAATATTGAAGTAATTCTTGAGATAAATACTGTTTCCTAATCCACAATTCAGTGTTCTGTGGCAAATAGAAGATTAATAACTTTTACCGAGTTATTGTTGACTCACAAAACGCTGGGCTGTGTTTATACCTTAAGGGTGACTGACCTCAAATCAAAATCTCTGTGCACTATTACAGAGAAACTCCCTGCTATTTAAGTTTCCTATAGCAGAGACTGTTGGCTATTTATCAAACTCACTTTCAAACACACAGCTTCTCCATATTTCTCTGTAGCTGAGTATATCAAGGAACTAAGTCTGGCTATGGGAACATGAAACAAAATGTTTACCTCTACCAGGCTTAGCTCATGGAAACTGCTTACCTGTTGATGTAGGAGGGTCATCTGTCTATGTGTTACTTTCATTGGTTAATAAAGAAACTGCCTTGGCCTTTTGATAGGCCAGCCCTTATTTGGGTGCAGTAGACAGAACAGAATGCTGGGAGAAAGAAAAGTCGAGTCAGGCAGACGCATGAAGCTCTGGCCCAAGATGGACATGGGTTGGAATCTTCCTGGTAAGCCATGACCCCATGGTGATACATGGATTACTAGATATGGGTTAAGCAAGATGTGAGAGTTAGCCAAGAAGAGGCTAGAACTAATGGGCCACGCAGTGTTTAAATGAATACAATTTATGTGTTGTTATTTCGGGGTATAAGCTAGC
>LOEQ01007988.1:31784-55669 GCA_001685075.1 Bramus lutescens
GGCTAGATATAATGGGACAGGCAGTGCTTAAATGAATACAATTTGTGTGTTGTTGGTTCGGGGTATAAGCTAGCCATGTGGGAGGTGGGCTGTATGAAAAGCAGGCCTGTGCTCGCCCTTTCACTACAATTTGTACCAGTTTTTTCACTGTTGCAGGGAAAAAACATGACCATAACAGCTTGGAGAAGAAAAGATTTACTTGATTTATTTACACTTCCAGGTCAAAAATCCATCATTGGGGAAGTCAGGGCAGTAACTCAAGCAGGAGCTAAGCAGAAACCACGAAGGAGAGTTGCTGGTGAACTTTCTCTTTCACATCTTTTCTAGACATCTCTGGCCCATCTGCCCAGCAATGGCACTACCCAAGATGAGCAGGCCCTCCTACAAAAATGAGTAAACAAGCAAAGGCCCCACAGGCCAATCTGATGAAGGCAGCTCTTCAACCTTATCATAAATCTCTTTGATGACTCTGGACTGTTTCTGGTTTTAGTTGAAGCCAATTAGAACTATAGTCTCTTTCTCCCCAAAATACTACACTGTAATTCTCATGAAGACAATAGGGCTGTGGGCAACAGTTCAAGAAAAGTCATCTCTACAGAATGACTATATAATGGGAAATATAATTCCTAAATGAGATCACTGTAATAGAAGGTTTTTCTCTCCAGTCATCTACTATTAGCCTAATTAATAAAAGTTTGTAATCTCACAGGCACCATGGCAAAAATAGGGCAATCAGTTGAGGAGTTTATAAACCTCAATTACAAATAAAACATTTATTTCTATGACAATCAAAACATTATCCCCCATAACAGCCAGTGATAAAATGACCTCTTTTTCTGTAAAAGGTGGGATAAAATGGTAACTTAAAGACAGAAAACATGCAAATAAACTAAATTTTCATTCCTTCAAAACCAAATAACATCCAAACCCATCTTTGAAGTGATCTCTATGTAGGTTTTCTACCGAATCCAGGTGTCAGGGATAATAAATGAATCATTTACTTGATGTATATTATACTTTAAAGGGAGCAGAAGGAGCTCCCAAAGGGAAACCGTGAAGGCATTCTCCTGAGCATCTCATCAGGTGAAGTCGACAGAACAATGCTGACAAGTACAAAAGATAACTACTTCGTTCTGTCACACTGTGTCATGTTGTAGAAAACACAAAGCATTGCATGACCTTTAGAGAAACAGCCAAAGTAGCTGGTCTTGTGGGTTTAACGTGGGTGTTTTTGAATTGTCGAAGGGCTTCTGTCTTCCCACTGTGGTCACAGATATCTCTAGAGGAATCTCAAGCAAGAAGAGAAAAGAATGCTGATGAATCAAAGAAGATTAAGAGTGTGGGTGGAATCAAGGAGGAAAATCCGCTGACAGTGGAAAAAATAAGCTAGCTGTTAAGAATTTACATGTATGTAGATATCTCATAAATTTCCATTTATTCAGCTTTTGAATGCAAAGCTAGGCTGGATGGATAGACACTAGCTGTGAGTGAGCCATCTGCTATTTCATTTATTGTTTTTAATGCTATTGTCTTTATTTTGACAAAAAATAATTTCATGCTCCTCTCTTACTGACCAGCCATTATTGACTGGTATACTCTCTTACTGACAGCCATTATTGAATTCCAGATCCATAAAACTTCAGTGTAGTATAAGGTCCTTAAATACAAGAGCTTTGTAAAAATAGATGATGTGTTGCCATTAGATTTATATTTAGGTATCTAAAACCAATTACCAAAAAAAGAAAATTGTATATATATATATATATATTTCTTGAAGACTTCTTTCTTTAGGATTAATTTCTCGAGTTAAAGAAGTAACTAATAGAGAAGACTTCCACCCTCAACTTTACTTCTTAAAGTGAATGTTTGCACAACTTGCAATGAAAATATCTGAAGATGGATAATTTAGAATACCATTAGGAATAAGACAAAAATGGGAAATTCGCTAGAGTTTTCCTTTTTCTTTAATCCTGTGGAAGACATGAAATGATAAAAAAGGAAATTAGGGAAAGATAAGACAAACAAAAAATACATATCAAACATGAATGAGTAAACTCAACCCTATCAGTAAACATTAAATGGTCTGAGCTAAAATTGTGGTTGAATAATCTGAATTAGTAATACAGAATCAAATATTTTCTACATTAGAGCTTGCAAGCTAAAATGTTCATAAATATATCAAGGTGCTATGCAAATAAAGTTTGAGCCCAGTGATGGTTCTTGGTTATCAAATTTATTGGGATGAGAGACACCTAATACCAATAATGCACATCCGTGTGTATGTCTGTGAGGGTCCAATACACACTGGTGGGTGTTTCTATAATGGTGTAGTGTACACCTGTGGGTGTGTCTGTGAGGGTGTAATGCACACTTGTGGGTATGTCTGTGAGGGTTAATGCACACCGTGGGTGTGTCTGTAAGGGTGTAATGCACACCTGTGTGTGTTTGTGAGGGTGTAATAAACACCTATGTGTGTCTGTGAGGGTGCAGTGCACACCTGTGAATGTGTCTGTGAGTGTGTATTGCACACACCTGTGGGTGTTTCTGTAAGGGTATAATGCACACCTGTGGGTGTGTCTGTGAAGGTGCAGTGCACACCTGTGGGTGTTTCTATAAGGGTGTAGTGCACACCTGTGGGTGTGTCTGTGAGGATGTTATGCACACCTGTAGGTGTGTCTGTGAGGGTGTTGCCAGATGGGATTAATTTAGTATGTTGAGAAAGACCACAATGAATGTCATAGGCACCAGCATGATCCCACAGTCTAGATGGCTAGATGCAATAGGGGGAGGAAGGATGACTAGAATACAGCCGCACCCTCATAGTCTT
Source organism: Bramus lutescens (assembly GCA_001685075.1). Classification (NCBI taxonomy): domain Eukaryota; kingdom Metazoa; phylum Chordata; class Mammalia; order Rodentia; family Cricetidae; genus Bramus; species Bramus lutescens. The sequence goes on from LOEQ01007988.1 coordinate 34,612, forward strand.
CATTCATTCATTCATTCATTCATTCATTCACACACTCATTCGCTCATTCTTGTTCTCATCACATTCACTCAGTTAGTTACTATGGACGTGTGCTGCTACCGAAATGTGTGAGTTACTGAAATCCAAATAATCCCCTCTTCACTTAAGTTGTTTTACCTCAGGTATTTGACATAATGACCCAAAAGTCTGATTACCTCGGATACTAAAGTGTAGCACAAATTCTAATTGTTCTTAATAAAAACCCAGAGTCAGATGTTAGGAGGTGAAATCTGAGAGATCAGAGAAGCAGTTCAGCCGGCCACTAGAGAGACCTTTTACCTCTACCAAATCCTCAGACCAAAAGGGAGAACCTGTCCTCAGACTGTGTCCTGACTGCACTCTCAGCCTACCTCCTTCAGACGGCTGCCTCAGATGCCCCTCAGACTGCATGAACTCCTGTCTCCTCCCACTTTATACTCCTCCTTTATACAGCCATATCGCTCCTGTCTCCACCTCCCTAGTGCTGAGATTAAAGGCTTGGGGTCTCAAGTGCTGGGATCACCTTTATGTGAGGCTTGTTTCTCTTTTAGACAGGTTTAAACTTGTGTAACCCAGGGTGACCTTGAACTAAGAGAGATCCTCTATCTTCCTAGTCTTGCCTGGAATTAAACGTGTGTGCCGCCACTGTCTGACCTCTAGTGGTTTAGCTCCGCACTCTGATCTTCAGGCAAGCTTTATTTGTTAAAACATAAAGTAAAATATCACTATAGTAAAGGCTGTCCATGCCTTAGGGCTCTCTCAGCACAGCCCTCAAGAAATCAGAGTACTGCTGTGGGAGCAGACTTCTGTGAGGTCTCACCTACTTTCAGGTCTTGTCCCCTCAGAAATGTATTTACAGTTGGAAACCTTTGACAAGAGGTAATGTCTCCTTTAGAATAAAGGTTAAGTTTTGTTTAAGTTGCTATAAAACACTGTTGAGAATCCAAAGTCAGAATTGCTCTTCCAAAGCATAACATACTATATATGAATCAGCTACTGAGCAGGGATTAGGGCAAAAACAAATCCTACATCAAACATAACATTTAAGTAATACTAAAGTCAATTTGATTACTGTTTGCACTGGATAAATAACCAGACCACATATAAGAAGAAAATTAATAACCACAAATAACTTAATGTGAATTTATATATTTTTTGTAACAGGGTTTACATTTCACAAGTAAAATATTCTAGAGGTTTTTTAAATTTCTCACTTATCAATCTATTTTCTGAATGCATATTTTAAAGGTATAGAGCTCATATTCTTAATAAACATAAATACTATAGCTTGCATATGCAGCAGAAAAGCTGTAATGGAATCCAAGGCTACCATAATGTTGACTCTCCCAAACAGCTTGCAGAGCTTAAGTGTATCTAAAAATATATGTACAGAGTAGAAATAGCTTCAGTGGGAAATGTTCCTTCTTTCAGCATTTTAGAATATGGTCCTTGGCTGTCTATAAAACACTCATTATTAATAATATGAATTATGCCATCCTCTTTCAGGGATTTCTCTTGAGTTTTAAGACAGAAATATATCTCTAACATTTTTTCTCATATTATTTTCATTGCATTTCCAAATTTCTTGGTTCTTGTCAATCTGACAACTGAACAATCATGTACAATCTTTGTCAGTCCAATGAGAACCTCCAGAAAATTATCATACCATAAACTAGAATGCCAGCCATATATAATGTCCCTAGGCTTTACATGAGCTTCTGCTGTGCTATTCCATATGAACTGATTTGGGCTCCTTTTCCTCATAGAGCTCCTTCAGAAAAGTCTCTGGAAAGATGATACTGGGAACACATCACATAAAACTCTCCATATTGTATTTTATTAATTTCATTGAAAATAATTGTGTGTAAGTCATTAAAAATCCTATTATCTAATTCTGCTGAGTATAAATCAAACAGTGACTAAGTCTAAAATGGTCAGATTGAAAAAATAAAAATGAATTACAATTTATTAGTTCATATTATTTTATGTTGTACAATTTTAATTATGACTCTTATATACAAGAATATGTGCATAAGGCTATTCTGTTCCACAAATAATATTAATATCTCAGCTACACATAATATGGCCAAAGCCTGCTGCTCTTTTCACTGTTCAAACTTCCTCATAATCCTCCATCAGGCATTGTGAAAATGAATAATTAACTTACTTATTTACATTATATATTAACCTATTTATTTAGACTTTCCATACAGTTATTATATCATCTCCTGCATGTCCTTATTAGTAACCATTAGAATTAGCATTTAATAATGTTACATAGGTTTTATTTTCAGCAGAGATTATTGGATACTTATGAAATAGCTCATCAAGTCTAGATGTCTTCAAACTATACTCAGTAAATAATTTAGCAATAAAATGTCTTAATATTTTACTATAAACAAAATGTAAAACTATTTCAGTTCAACTTACTCTTAAAGTGGACGTTTACATAAAAAACTACTTAAAGAACACTTTACTACTCTTTACAAAAAAGCATAACCATTTACTATAGGTAAAGTAATTATATAACTATTACCTTCTAATGTATTAATTCAACAATGGATCTGGGCAAGTTCCAATATTGCTATTGTGTAATATAAACAAAGCTGAAGTGTACATAAGTCTATGTGTTTATCTAAAATATAGAATTAATGAACTGGTTTGACAAGGTACTCACAAAAGAGAAAAGGCTGCAGGTAGGTCAAAGCACTTTAAAGTATTTAGCAGACTAAGGTATGCATGAGCGTGTCACCTCACATTTAAATGTCCTAATTCTTAACCAAGATTTGATTGTCATACTTCCAATGCTACCATTTAATAAGAAATTAAAAATGGTATAGTGAAAAAATTTTAAAAATGGTATAGGGAAACCATAACTATGGTTAGTTCTTTTCAACATATTTTTAATTTTTTCATACAATATATTTTAGGCACATTCTTTCCCCCACAACTACTATATCTTCCCTGTCCCTACCAACCCAACTTCAGTTTCTTCCTCTAAAACAACACAAAAAGTACCAACACTAAACCAAAGCACGAATGTCACAAAAGCTGTCTGGTGTTGGCCAACTAGTCCTGAGCCTGTGTCCTGCCTGAGTATGAAACATAACTGATAAATTTAGAATTTTTCCTATACCTGAAGCCACAATACGCCAACCACAAATAGATTCCCAGTTAGGAGGAGACTCTTTGTCCACTTTCTCTTCATCAAGATGGGATTTTGTTTGGTTTTAACTTGTACGGGTCCTGTGCATGTTGTGTGTATAATGCTAACTGAACAATGAAATAATTCTTAATGAAATACCACTATAGCTATAGATCTGCTGACTGCAGAACCCTCATTTGTGAAGCTTCTTCTTGTAGTACATGGAAATTAACAGAGACACATAATTGGTCAACATGCACAGAGAGACTTTGGAGTATTCATCTCTAATTGAGATGTCTTTATAACACATTCACACACACACACACACACACACACACACACATCAGGGATAAAGGAAGAGTAGGTAGAAAATACTGTAAAGGCCAGAAGTGGAAAACTTCAAGGAAACAGCATTTTCCAGACACAACAGGACTGATACACATGTGAACTCACAGGGAAAACTAAGCTTTCAAGTACAAAATGTTATAGAAAGGTCTAAACAAAATAAGTGATAGAGCCATGAAAGCTCCTATGAGTACCCACTACCGGTGAGTATAGTAACAAGGTATTTCACAGTTCCTTCATAATACTTTCCTGATTTAAAAGCTTAAAATCATAATGTCAAGTGCCAAGCTTGTATGTGGGTCATTTGTTAACCAGGCATAAATACTTCATTCATGCTCCACCAGTAATTTTTTTCTCAAGAAAAACAATGTGTGAATCAAAATGACAATCATGTCATAGTTCAAATGTCAGGTATCAAACAGAAAATTGGAAAAAAATGTTTTCAAAAATAGTAGCAAATTCTCATGAAACATCACATAAAAGGGGGGAGAAAGATTATGAAACAGAATGCTGAAGTCTGTTATAAGATTGTGAATTCTAGTTATGACAGAGAAGCTACAAGCATAAAATCTCAACACCATGGTTGCCTAAACAGGACCTAAACAATCCCAACTATAGCTGACGTCCTGATATAAAGGGGGAAAGTATTACAGGGTTCTACTCCTAGATGAAGAGATAAGGGCATTTAACAACTGGAGAGAGAGGGATATCTCCCAGATTGATTTCCCAATCCCGAGTGCTCAGGTCTATACACATAGATATACAGCACTCAATAGGTTGTATTTAAATGCTCATTCATCTATATGCATATACAACACAATGATAAAAAGGAAGGTTGTAAATTTGGAAGGGTGGAGTGAACATGAGAGAGGAAAGAAGGGTAAATTCTATAATTATATTTAATTAAATATTTTAACAAACATCACAAGTTTCAAATGGCATTATTATTTCCATTGTTGATTGATTTACAGATAGTTAAATCATACAGCAAAGATATTACACTGAAAGTTAACACAATAACCCATGGTTAATGAAGTCTTATACATGGTCATGGTCTACAAGAATATTGAAAAGTTTTGTGTAACACAAATATATACAATCAGAGATACCACTTAGATTTTTAACCTTCTTTGATTATTTTTTTTATTTTTATTGAGCTCTATGTTTTTCTCTGCTCCCCTCCCTGCATCTCCCCTCTCCTTCAACCCTCTCCCAAGGTCCTTATGTTCCCAGTTTACTCAGGAGATCTTGTCTTTTTCTATTTCCCATGTACTTTATTCTTTAACTATTTTAAGGCTTCTACACTATACTGTTTTGTTTTAATTGTCAACTTGATCTAACCTAGAATCACTCAGGAAGAGAATCTTAATAAGGAATTATCTTGAACACATTGGTCTATGGGCATGTCTTGGGGGAGGGGTCTCTTCACTGTTGATAGATGTAGGAAGATACCGTCCATTGTGGCTAGCAGTATTCCCTAGGCATAGGCTCCTGACATGCATTAAAAGAGAAGAAGGCTAGCTGAGAGCAAACAAGTCAGCAACCATCAAGCATTAATTCTCTCTTGATTAAGGATATGATGCATTTGATTCATAAAAATTGAAATCCTTTGTCTATAAGCATGGTCTCTTGCTTTTAGAGTTCATTTATTAAATATAGAATATCTATAGGTAGAAATATTCCACTATTGGCTTAAAAGTCATGGGTAATTGTGTCTTACTTAATGGGGGATGTCATTTTAAACCCAAGAGAAAAAGACGGGCTGTTGCAGTCTAGAAACCACATGCATATACAATGTTATAACAAGAAGAAACTGCTTTGCTGTATATTGCTTTTCAATAAGAAGAAAACACTTGACCTCCCTTTCATTGAACAGAACATTATCCAATTTCCATGACTGAATGAGGCATTGACTTAGGGAAATGAAATAATTATGACTGGATTGGAGAAATTGTGATTATCTCCCCAGGGATAGGGTAGCTGAACTAAATTTTAATCTTTTAAGGAAGAAGCAAAGAAAGGCAATGTTAAAATAAGCCAAGTGTCTATACTATGGCTTAGAAATTTAAAAGAATTTGATGTAAATACCTATTTTGTTTATTTAGAATTCTATACATGTCCTTTAATTCTTGGGGGGTGAGATTTCTTCTTGAAAAATCTTTAAAGGTATCATACATACATATATATATATATATATACACACACAAAAAGGTGTATGACTAGGTATTTTAAACAGGTCACTGTTATCATGCATATACAAATCATTCATATAAAAGTATTTAGCTCAGAAATTTATATAACATAATATTTTTTTTTACTTTCCTTCTATCTCAAAACCTCTCTCATCTCCTTCCTTCCTATAATCAAAACCAGTAACTCGCCAAAGAACACAACCTGTATTTTCTTTTCTTTTCAAAACTGCATGTCTAAAATGTCTCCTCATCTTTAACTCTACATATGTCACTCTGGTTAAATATCAGGGCTGTTAAATTCTAGCTTTTTCTATTATATGGTGTTGGAGATTGAACGACAACCTCCATCATGCTAGGCAAGCATTCTATCAATAGGCTATACCTCCAGTCCTTAATTCTACCTTATTTGAACAGTGGTCCATGTAGTATAATAAAATATATACAGAACATATATACTTTTAGGGAAATAAGTTCCTTATATGAAACATGTATATAAAATAGGATCAATATTTTAAAACAAAACAAATAAGTAAATAGTAAGGAACACAGTTTCTAGAGCTCTGCCTTTTTTCCATATTTCAATCTCATTCTTCACTTCTCTCCACTCACACAGAATTGACTGTCTATTGTACATTCTAGGATAAGTTCTTTAACTGCATTTTACTGCAGTTTTTCCTGTATGAAACAATCTCCTAACTATTCCAGGTCAACATCATGACTCTTTTCAGAAACTGCACTAACTAGGAAATTACCTCAGACTCAAGCTGTAATAAATGTTCGTTATCACTCTAGTTCCCCTAGTTGCTAACATCCACAATAAAACTCTTAAAGTCTCTAATTTTGCATCTGCCTGACTTATTAAATTCTCTTGCATATTACTTATGGATTTACTGGTACAGAAGTAGCCACTCTGTGGATGAATGCTTTTGTTTTGTTTATTAAGCACTCTCTAAACTGAATGCCAATGATAAAACCCCTTATATTAATTAGCATTGTAATAAAATGGATTTTAAAAGTTATTATCTTTATTGTTTAAAACCCAGTAAAAGTTCACAAGTATCTACCATGAACCAAATGTCGTGCTAAGTACCCTATAAATACTTTTTCAAATAATCGTCAAAACAGTTCTAGGCAACAGAAGCATTTCCTCCATTTTATATTATATGTAGGGATATGAAGCACAGGAAAGGTAGTTAAGTTTTCTGAGACCACAGAGCTACAACATTCTTTAGTGCACACAGAGTATATTCAGTCTAATCATCATGGCTATCAAAAGCTGCAATTAATCTAGCCATAGGACTAGGGACAAATATCTTGGGGTTTTATATAACGGATCTCGGAGTGATGCAGGCCTGTTGGTTTTAGCAAATAAGAGGCTAGGCAGCATGCATAAACAGATGCCAGGGGCTGCATTCGTCTGAAGTGTTTAGGTGATAGTAGCGTTTCCGTGGGAGTAAAATCCCAGCAAGTGCTTTGGTGTCAAACTTACAACTACAGCAAACACTTTCTATAATTCTCTAAACCTTTGCAGAAGTGTGCATGATGTGTATCACAGATGAAGTTTGTAATTAACAAATACATTTCCATTTTCACTGAGTAATAATTTATAAGCCTTAGCTTTAACTTCTCCCCCTACAACTTATGGCCTTATTTTTCTCTTTGTATTAAACATCTCGATGATTCTGAGTAACAGCATTTCTTATGGAGACCAGAGAATGATATTCCTTAGCTGAAACCGACTTGTGTGGAACTAGGAGTTTAAGCCTACATTGGCGTCGTTATTCCAAATGTGTATCCGCCAGAACTGCATTATCATGTTCGAGAAGATAACAGTTTTCACCATATTCTGTCAACGAAAAGATGGTTCAGACAAAAAAAGGGAAAATTGCAAAAACTATCTGTAATATTTATATCATATCATCAATTACTGCCTCAGTGCTTCAGTACACAAGGTGATTCGCAATGGGTTGTGTAGTAAATGCAAGGCAGCAAAAGTTGTCAGTATGAGCTCCCCGTGTCAGCAGGAGGGTGACTGCAAGCCAAAGCCCATTCTCTTCTCTCTCTTCTCTCTTCTCCCTTCTGCCACAGCAACAGAACTCAGCAGTTTTCGCAGGGAGCAAGGTGAATAAAGCTGTCTCCTCCTGGGCAGTACCATTTATTACCGGCCACTGACACAGCACTGTTAGAGTCTGAGTTTAAAAAGTTATCCAACGTTATCTCACTTACTAGAGTACTTCAAAGGAAGGTGCAGTGTCACTGATTCATAGAGAAGTCTGCCAACCAAAAGACATCACATTGCTTTGAGGGGTCTCCTGCTGGCAAACTGAGTAACGGTTATCATGAGAATTAAATGCTGCACACTGTAGGAAAAAAAAAAACCTTACACAATTCTACAAAGTGGAGTTGGGTCATTTTTTAACCTGTCAAAAATATTTTACTCTTACACAGACACAATTTGGAATCTTCAAATTGTAACATTAGTTGGAGAAATGTTAGTAATTTTGACTGGTCTCAGGTGTAACTACTGAAAAGTACATGTATGTGTGCATGTGTAATTCATGCATCCTGTTGAAATATCAGCTTTACTTTAATGTAAACCACTCTAGTACATTAATTGATAAGAAACCAGTCTTTTAATTTAAGTATATTTCAGCTTCTATTTTTTGATTGATTCCATGTTTAGAAAAATAATATTTAAAAATGTAGCTCTGGTGCCTCAGATCTCAAGAATGAATTTTAGGACAATTAATACATCATTCATTTAGCCCTTCCTGTAATTATATTTAATGAAGTATGGGAATTCTGAAATGCAAATTATATAAGTCAATCTCATAATGTCCAAAGATCATGTAAAAATCATGGGATCTAGATGCATATTAAATGACATCCAGGCTATCAAATGTTCTCTAGCATTTACAAAGTCATAAAAACACTGCAGAGTATCACGAAGTATGATGAGAGAATCATAGTCCTAAGAATCAGAGTACCATTTTAAAAATAAACTACTTATGACAAGTCTCTGCTAGGCACAATTCTAATCTTGTTATAAAAGACAATTTGGCAATCCACTTATTTTCTGTAGTTGACACCTAGTTTGGAAAAGGGTCTCGAGGCTTTAGAAAGCACGTGTTCAGCTGACATAAAGAGCAAAAGGAGCACTCCCTGTAGCCCTGTGTCCCTCTGCTGCCCCCAGTCTGAAGTGGCTCTACAGGACAGCAGAGGGTGTTGACCTAAGGTCTTAGGACAGAAATAGTTGTATGTCGGGCAATAGCCACAGAGATGATTTCTTTCACAAGTCCGCAGAGTGCTCCAAATAGGGATCGCAGTCCAAAGAGGCAGCTGTTCTCTGTCTCCCTGGAAAAAGTGCTATTTGGGTCTACCAGTTATTTGTCGCTCTCTGCCTTCTGAAGCATGGGCCTTAGAGTTCCTGGGCAAGGATCCTGGTCAGGAGGAGTTAAAACTTAGAAAGATACAAACTATTTCAAAGATGTAGATAAATCCAGAAGACCTCAATAGTCCCCATAGCAATAGAGTACAGATCATCTGCCTTAAATTGAAAAAAGTTTAACAATTTCTACTTAATTGGAATACTTTTTAAATCTTATATTAGAAGACACGTGAGTTAGATACAAGTTACAAGTTTAAGTATTATAAATACACTTCAGTTTAAACAATGCAAATAATTTCCAAACTGCCTGGAGAAAAGTTGCAACATAGCTTATTCATTTCAAGAAGACATAGGTGTCTGAGGTGCTCTTCCTTACATAAAGCTACTTCATAATACGGAATGATGGAAGGGAAATAAATGCTTACTGAAAACTGGTCTTACTAAAATCTGAGATGAGTGGAAATAAATCATTTGGTAAATCAATCCTTTTTAACGTTTAAGCAGGATTCACTTCAGGCTGCTATTTCCACAGATAGTGCAACCTTGTGGATCGGTGGAAACTCAGGGAGAGCACGCGCCCCATGCTCTGGAAGAATACATGTGATGCTTTAGGTCTGCTGCCTCGGTCAACTAATTCCGATCTGGTGATTTCCCATGGAGGTATCGAGTCTTATTAAACTAATGATGAATAAAATCAAATCCACGCAGCAAAAGCATAAAGGTCTTTCTCTGTTGTTTTTACATCTGAATGTTAACTCCCAACATGGTGACATTTTAGTGATATTTTGTTTATAATCTAACAAATAGTTTGCCTGAAGAGCACACTAGTCAGCCACACAGGCCAGGCAGTGGTGGCACACACTTATAATCCCAGCAGCCAAACAAATTAGCGATAGAGGCCAGACAATGGTGGTGCACGCCTTTAATCCCAGCACTAGAGAGGAATATAAGACATGATAAGACAGGGACCCACTCTCTTTTCAGTCTGACAATTTCGTAGAGGTAAAAGCTCTCTGGTAGTTGGTTGCTTTGCTTTGCGTCTCTGATCTTCAGGCAAGCTTTATTTGTTAGATCAGAAACAAAATATCACTATAGAACATTAGAGAAGTGCATCTGTGTTTCTTTGTTTTCCACGCTGGGAGGACCATGCACCCACTTTCTTTGGTAGGCCACAGAACACTGGCCTGATAAGAAACAAAACTGAAAAATCCAGAGTCTCCACCGAGGAGTGTAGAAAATCAAGTCGCCGCTTTGGGGAAATCCTTGGCATGGTTAGAATCTTGGCACACCTGCCCGAACGTATCAAAAAGAGAGGGCCAAAGCAGCTCTGCTAACAGTAGGGCTTAGAGCAGAGCGTAATTCGCACGCACGTGGTGCCCTAACAAAGGTCGCATGACTTTAAAAGCGCACTAATGTATTTTAACAAAGACAAAACTAGTTTCAACACTAAAACTTATACAGAGGATGTGGAAGACATTCTAGATGGGTTATTAAATAGCATATTGACTTGGGAGTGAAATATTGAAACTGTTAAGAGCAGATTGAGTTGGTGCATGAGTCATAGATGCAATTAGAGTCACTCAAGGGTGGAGGACAATGGGATCTAAGACAAAAGCCAGTATGAAGAGAGATGAAGACAGGATGAATGTTCTGTGTAGTCATTTCATCTCCAGCAACCTACCTTAGTCTGCTACATTCCTGTCTCTCTCATGAACTCAGCTGATTGCCCCTCTTTAACCAAACCTTGAATGTAAATTGCTCTCATTTCCCTCACCTTGACAAGCTCCTCACAGAACAGGATGAACTTAACCTAAAGCACCCACCATCTGGTGAAGGAGCACCGGAATTAGCAACTATTGTCATTTGTAGAATTCATTCACCAGGTCTATTTAAGTCATACTGTCTCCATTTAAAAAGAAATCATGACATTCTAATTAGATAAATATATTTTAGAGACCTTAGTAGGTAACACTTTTTTGTTCTGAATCCCTGGGCATTCATGCTTAAAATGAATGTTACAAGCAATAACAAATTTCATGGAAAAAATGATATGAATAATATTTTAATATTTCAAATTATTGATTGGAATTTAAGTGAGGATTATTGTTGAAGCTACATGAAATTCTCATCCCAAAGCCAATGACCGTAGCTAAAGAACAATTAAAATTTCAGAAGTCCTTTGCTTATGACAATTATTTTGTTGTTGATATTCTCACATTTAAAAATAAATAGAAATTGAACTGCTTCATGGCAAATCTTTATTTAAGGGTTCAGCTCCTGACTTGTTCAGAAGCTGACAGCAATCTAACCACACATCCCTGCTGCCCATATTGCTTTGAAACACCGCCTGGTAGCTAACGCAGATAATGAGAGGTGGCAGAGCCTGTGCACATGAAGTCTACCACCTCTCAGGCTGAGCTAATAGCCTACAGAGTTTTAACTCATTTTTTGGAGGGGGGGGAGACAAAAAAAAAGGCAATCACCATTTTAACTCTTTACCTTGGTAGATATGGGAAACACTTCTTTAAATCACCACTCACTGTCTACTGAGAGTTTGCTAGTCAACATCAGAAGAGCTGCAATCCCGCTTCTTATCTGTAACACTTTCAAAGTATGTAAGGTTTGAGGCAGAAGAAATGAGTGAGCCAGGGGATATCACTGGTATGTCTCTGTGAACTACAAACTTCAGCACTTCATACACAATGTGTAGTCTATTTTTTAACTACCTAAATAAATGTGCAAGGGCCATGAATTAGGGGGAATATTTGATAATTATAATTCATTCATTAGTAAGTACATAAAACAATATGTTCTGTATTTGTATATAAATCTTGCATTTCTCCCTAGCATGTAGCATTTCTCTCCAGAAGCACATTCATTGTGTCCTATCTTTAAAAGTTTAAATATCTATAAAATATAATATAAAAGGTTATCTCATGAATTTGATTGAAAACCATTTTCTCTTGAAGGCATGTTAAAAAACAATAAGAATGAAAGGACCCCTGATTTGGGGCTTGCAGGGTAAACATAAATCTTTGTAACAAAATGGTCTCTCCAAGCTACTTTTTTTAATCCCAAAACTATAAAAACAGAATATGAAGTAAAATGATTTGAGAATACTGCCCCTCAGAGACAGTCAAATTCCTTCCCCAGAGAGTCTGCTTACAGTGCTTATATGAATCCAGGTATACATTTGTTCTGCAAACTATTACGTCGCCTGTGTATAAACACAAGAAACACAAACTCTAGTTCAGTGTATGAGAAAGGGATGTCCATGTTTTCACGGTGCTCGTTTAAAAGAAAGTAATTTGTTTAAATTCGAAACATGGTATCACCATAAAAACTACAAGGGCCTCAAATCTGTGATCCCACCGCCTCAGTCTTCTAAGTGCTGGGATTACAAATATGCACCACGAGGTCATGCCCTTCTTTCTGCTGTAAAATCATACATACAGTCATTGACATCACTCACTCTGCACCTGGTAATACTGTACAGCATTATTTTACTTAATCTCTGCAACTGCCCGGTGGATTTGAGTGTAAGATTTCCTTTGGAGACGAGAACACAGGAGTTTTAAAACATTACATGTTTAACCTGCAGTCATGTTTGTGTTCTAAACAGCTATTTAATTCTCAAAACACATGACTTTGCTTCTCTACTAAATAATTTAATTCACATTATTGAATTAAGAAGGCAATTGAAATGGTTACTGTATTTGAGGTGTTATAAATGTACTGGAATATAAATGTCAAACATAGCAGTGGTATTGGCAACAAATAAATGTTGGTAACATGCTTGATCCTGTTTCTAAGCTTGGTGTTTTCACAAGTATACCTACATACTGGCAATTATTAGAGATGTCAATGAAATAATTAAGGATCCCAAACCATTATTATAATCATCTATGTTTTGAGTAGAGTTAATCAAGCGTATTTATTTCCATATGCAAATTATTGATATTACATCCAGGAGAATTACGAATGTCTTAGACATCACTGACTGACCACCTGCACAGATACGCCATTTGACAAAATTTCTCCTAGTTTCTATTTCTTTATTGATAAGATGACAATAATGCTCACGTTGATAAAATCAGGGCCAAATATCACCTAAGAATTATTTAGCACACTTCTTGACACACTGTGTCCTTTTAAGGTTTTTTATTTTAATTTTATTTTTCTAACTGTTTTTATTTTTTTTTTGCAGGTATGTATATTTACCACATACATGCCTGGTGCCTGAAGATGTCAGAAGAGAGAGTTAAATCCTCTGGAACTGAAGTAAGACATGGTTGTGAGCTTTCAAATTGTTGCTGAGAAGCAAACCCAGGTCCTCAGCAAGAGTGACAAGTTCTCTGAGCTTCAGAGCCATCCCTCCAGCTCCAACATAGTAGGCTTTTAATGAATTCTGTGTGTGATTTTCCTGGCCATTTATCAATGAAGAGTTAAATCTATATTTATTTTACACCAAGCTATTTAACTAGCACTGAGTGTGAAGGAGAGGCAGACAATGGTTAGTCCAAGTAGAGACAGCCAGCAGACATAAGAATGAGCGTGCTAGATGCAGGAGAGGTCCACACCACACACAGGGGCCGGGGTTCAAGAAACTAACACCAAAGGGTAACAACTGGAGTGAGTTTAGGGGCTGGAGGGATGATAGAGCAGCTGATACTTTCGGACCTCTGCGTGTGGGCAGTGGTTGCTCATGTTCCCTTCCCACACACAGACATACAATCGTACGCACAGTTCCAAAAACAAAAACATGAATCTTTCAGAGGAGTAAGAAATGGTAAGATTATTTTATAAAGGTATTAACTTCACTTGTTCTTCTTTAAAGATACATGCATAACCAAAAACTAAGCCTAATTACAACCAATAATTATCAAGTAAATCATTAGAATATTGCCTCTGGTGGGCTGGAGAGACAACTCTTCAGTGAAGAGCACTCACTGATCTTGTAGAATACCTGGGTTTGGCTCCCAGAACCCACAGGGGGGCTCACAGTTGCCTCTAACTCTAGTTCCATGGCATTTGATGTCCTCTTCTGACTTCCAAGGGATCCTGCATACATGCAACACATATACAAACACTGAAGCACACATATATATGAAAAATGAATATATTTAAATAGAATATTGCCTTTGCTAAAACTAGCTATATGATTCAGGCAATCATGAAGTCTCTGCTTCTTTTTCCTTATCAATGGAGAAGGGTTACCATCACCTATCCTGTAGGTTTTCAGCACACTTCAGGTGATACATCAAAGTAACAAGCCAGCCGCAGCACTCAAGACATCAAAATAGGCATAGAGTAGCCACAGCAAGATAGTATGTGAATTAGAAAGAGCAAGGCAGACAGCAGTGGATCACAGAAATGCAGTTTCCTTACAAGAGAATCTAAGAGAATTTTAAAAGAACAAGCACAGAAGGCAAAAAAAAAAAGGGAAACATTGTTTTCTGCTGTGTGTCATTGAGCAGAGATTCTACAGTAGTAATAAAGGAAGCTGACATGCCAAAGATCAGGGAGTAAGACCCTTCCAAGCTTTACAGACAATGGACTGGACTGGCATGTTTATCATTAAGGGATATTGCACTGCATGTGAACCTATACCTTTCTAAGTTCTGCTCTCAGTCTCTTGGGAAAGCTCTTTTGTTTTGTTTTTTAATTTCTCAGCACTTTACAATCCACCCACAACTGCTGGCTAAGGTTTGACACTCCCCACTAGGCCTAACTATAACTCCACCAAAAACGTGTATTTATACTATACTGTTTATTTACATCCTGTCTTATTTGCTTTTATTACACTTTCTTTTTACAATTTATCTATACTTTTCAATTAAGAATTTGTTGGGATAGTGTATTGGATCTGAGACATAAATGTCAGCTATGAAAAATGAAGACTCTTTAGATATTTGAGAAAATCAAGCTTCTGAAACCCTTCAGGGATCTGTCTGAAGGTGGTCTATGCAGAACAGTTAGGGTGGTGAGAAGCAAGGAGGAAGGAGCAACAGCCATAACTGTGAAGACACGGAATCTCGGTTTGAGACTGGGAAAGGGCATCTGGGCACAGTGTGCTTGTGAAGAACCCTGAGAGTTAAGGCAGAAAGAGCTCTCAGAAGTCATGGAATCTATCCCTTCTCCACCGCTTTCCAGCTGTTCTTCAGCTGCTCCATCATTCTTTACCCTCAGTGAAGTGACCGGATCATAGCCTACTACCCCCCACACTAAGAAACTTACCACCTCCTGGGACAGGCTTCTAGTGCTAGGCAGCCTGATGAGAAGCTCCTCACTGGTGTTCAGATGAAACCTGATGCCTTGGAGTTTCGAGCAGCTGTTAATGTTTCTGTTCTCCAAGGCTACACAGAACAGTGCTAATCCCTCTTATACATACCAGCCATCCAAATACTGAAGGCTGGTATCATGTCTCCTTCTTGAGCAGGCTCTTTCCATGCTTGCCATGTCCTTCCTTCCTTACTCGTTCTTCAAAGAAAAGAAGTGTGTTATATCTATGTTCTCACAAAAGGTATTTCAGCAGAATTACACATCTAAATCTATGAACAAAAATATCATAAGAAAGATGATTTGACAATTTTCATAATTTTATAATTGCATATTAATTATGTATTGTTCTGATTATATTTTTCTTTCTTCTTATGTGCCATAAATGAAGAGTAGGTGTGCTGCCTTAAAGGGAGAGTTCCATATGCATGCACACACTTGGGACAGCTGTCTTACAGATTAAGAAAGAGGAGGCAATATGGGCATTACACACGATTCCCATCTCAAATTCAAACTGTGGTGATTACTAACCAACCCAAGTCTAGACCCAAACGATCCATCAGCACTCATCCTCAGCATCTATTTCCGAATCCTTTGGGTTTGCCTCACTCAAGTAACCAATCTGTGGGACAGAGAGAGCCCGGTTAAGTCATTTGCTTTTTAACTTCCAGTCATTAAAGCAGCCATCTAACTCAGACAAGTGCATTCCTAAAACTGGTTAACACTGAATTGTGGCCAACTTAACATAACACTGTTCATATCTCTATTAAAGTATTGGGGGTAAATGCATCTGAGCAATGATGACAACCAAGATTTAGATCCCAGAATGCTACATAGAAGTCTGGCAGACAGCAAGACTGCCTGTGATCCCAGGATTCCACAAGTGCAGGGAATCCACAGGGCAAGATGGCTAGCTAAACTAGCTGGACTTAGGGATCTTTGGGTTTAACACCACTGTGATACATAGAATGGTAACAGAAAGAGGAAGACATCCAATGTCAACTTTGAACCTCTGTGGATACACATACATGTATTCACACATGTGTGAACACAGACTCACACAACATGCACATAGCTCTTATGGAGTGACTGTTATTATATTCAGTGTAATATGAAGAATATTTACCAACTAATAACAGAAGTGAACAAGAGAGACTCACTCATACATAGCACATGCCAGAGAAATATGGAACTCGATTAATGTGTCAGGTGTTAAATATTTAGCTTTTTAATTGAGTAAATATGAAGAAAGTGTTCCTGAGAAAGAAACTAAAATATTCTGTCAAAGTGAGAATGTACTTTGCTACTTTACAGTACATTAAAATCTTAAGAAACATATGTGCAGACAATGGAATGTATTCCATTCATCAAATCCTATGTGAGAGTTTCTAATGCCTAGAACTAAGAAATTAGCAACAAAATCATTTCTTCATAAATTTCAGTAAGAAGCATGGATAGTCATTTGATCTTGACACAGGATGAAGTCAAAAATGTCTTCAGGTTTAAAGCCTGCGTGTGCTCTATCAGCACATACACAATTACCACAGACTGCAATCAAGGGAGAAGCAATTGGGAAAAAATAACCTTGAATAACCACTAGCAATATAATGAGATGAACAATTCATGAAAATGAGAACTCTTTTTTGTCGTGAGCTTGATTATAGAGGATATAGTCTTCAGCCCTGACCAAGGACTGGCAGACACTATGTGTTTCTGATGCCTTTTAATGTAGTGGGTTTTTTTTAGGAATGGGCCTTCAAATATTCTAAAGGTAGGTATTATTTTTTCCTACTTTTCCAGAATTATATTTCCTTCAAGTGTTATGTGCCTTGTGAGAATTTTCTAGTGTAATTTTGCTTTATGAGGAAATCTCACCAAAATGTATCCATTTGCAAATACACTTTTTCATAACACCTGAGGCTTGTAGGAGTCTGTGCCCTATTGGTTCACGTGGAAGGTAAGCCACTAGTTTGAGGATGAGTCTGAACCATCTAGCAGACTCAAATCACAACATGACCACAGCATAAAGGGATTTCCAACTTACAAGCAGAAAAGAACCCTTCTCTACACATGAAGCATCATGTGTGCTCTTTAAACAAAGATATTGCAGAGACTTCTAGGTGTTTTTATTATTGGCAGACTTGGAGCAACTGAAATGTCTTTGTTTTAATATTTTTTTCTTTTTACCCATTAATAAATCCACCTTCACAGCATTCATCTTGCCAGTGAGAAATATATTACTTATAAATTTATTTTTTGTAGCGTATAAATATTGAGCAAAATCTGTTGAACTATAGGAGATGAGCTTAATCTGCACCTTTCATTGAGTGATAGGGCCAGTCAGAGTAGAGGAGCATGTACCAGACCTAAATTTGCTAAACAAAATTAGATGCATGCCATTCTGTTGGTCTTATCTCTTTCTCTGGTTCACAGTGTGCTAATTCTGACCATGAGCAATAGCGTAAGCTCAACAAAAATAATGAATGCCCCTTTCACCAACACTTGTTTGAAATGTTTTGTCTATTTCAATTTATCTGAAAGTCATATATATATATATATATATTTCAAATTTTATCCTGTACTTAAAAAGAAAAAGGGCAGTAAAGAATTATACTTGAATACAAATCACTTCAGTTTCCATTAATTCCAGGCACATCTTTAGAGTTTTTGATACATCTCCAGGGACAGCAGGCTGCTAAATTTGAAGTTAACAACTGGGAAATATTAACTATTTAGCTGATGTATTTTACATACTAAACATGTGACTTTAACACTAATCCTTTTATTGTTTCTCAAATGTACTGATACATTAGTTAAAAATATCACCTAAGGTCTCTGGCCTCTGACTATTCCTTTTAATTTAGTTGCATTGTTTCATCCACTGATAGTAATAATGGCAACTGTGGCTAAAGGCGTCACATTTAACTTGTCCAAAGGGTAAAAGTCAAAAATAGAATTTTATCCATGCCAAATAATGTGATTAAAAATCCAGTGAGTTATATTTTAAGGAATAGGACCTTAATAATATAGCTGTCACATAATGGAACTGACAGTGGCGTGGTTCCATTAAACTGTGTTATAAAGTGCAGAATTATAGATGACAAATTTCACATGACCCATTTGAAAATGTGCCCTAAAATGCTTATTGTTCAATCCCAAAGAGGTTTACCAAGATTCTTATTTACCATGAGAATTTAACTTTTGAGATTCCCTACACTGATGTGTCCCAAAGCCCATGACTCATTTGAATTTCTTTATTTCATTTTATTTTTGAAAGAAGAGCATACAGAGTCTGGTTCCAATATATTTCTATACTCCTGCTTCAGGTTCTTCTTCTTCTTCTTTTTTTTTTCTTACAAAACAGATAAAATATATGGGAAGATTTTCTTAACATAGGCTGTGGAAAAAAAAGAACACCAACAACAATGACACAAAATTTGGAGAACATATTCTGCAATATTCAGAGTGACCGGCACCAAGAGTCCTTGACTAGCAGATTTTATTAGACAAATTTCTTTACATAGGTACAGGGGAAGCAGGAAAGGCTGCTGACCTGAAGAAAAAGGGATCAGGGATGTCAAGAATATCTTCCTTCCACAGAGAGCAGATAGGTAGAGGAACCATGTCTTTGTGGGGCGTCACTCCCTTTGCAACTCAGGCTCACCCCTCCCTAGGACTTCGTTTACCTTTTCCTTGCCTGCAGGTAGGAACAACAATGTTTGATCCAAACTTTCTTACTCTGGATTCTTTCTTTAACTGTAGATTCACTGTTTATGTATGTGCAAGTGTGTGAGCCTGCATGAGTATATGGTTCACCACACAGGTTCAGGTGCCCCCTGTGCCAGAGGAGGGCATCGGATCCCCTGAAGTAGAGCCACCATGTGAGTACTCATCACACCAGTCCTCAGCAAGTGTGTTAACTCCAGAGCCATCTATTCAGGCCCCTTCTGGTGGAGCCTTAAAGGGAAAGGGATCAAGAAAGTTTTAAATTAAACTCCGACACTGTGCTGACATCCTCATGCCCGTTTCTCATTAATATTAAATTCTCAGTAATAAGGTCTCAGTTTACGGTTAGTTTGAAAAGTGACATTAACTCTTTCAGGCAATTATAGATTTAAGTTCAGTGAGTGCACCCTAGTGGCCTAGAAAGGTTGCCAGTTCCCTAGAATAAGGGAATTTGAGGGAGGAACATGTTTAGAGATACATTTTCCCTGGTAGGATTTGACACTACAGTATTACAAGCACATCACTCACTCTCAGAATCCAAGGCAGTCATCTAAAAGAGCATCCAAGAGCACCCCCTATTCTGTTGTATTGATAGCGTGTTCTTAATAGAGTGCTTCAAAAATGGTGAGCTTATGTCCGTCTAGCTGTCGATTTTAGGATACTGAGAAATCTTGGCTATTACAAAGCTATGTTATCACATCTATCTAGAAATAGAAAATGTTACATTCTGTCTGTAATTAATTTTCTCATGAAATTCTCATTAGAATTTCTCTGAAAGCAAAGATTGCTCCCCAAATTTTGCAAGATCACTTGATATATTTTATAGTGTGTTTTATTGCTGTCAACTGTCCTTTGTCAAGAAAAGTCTGGGGTCTTAACCTTCTTACATCTGTTCGTTGTTTTTTTTTTTAGCCTGAGTGACTTTTGATCATGTTTGTGACCATCTGTGTGAGTGTATACCACATGTACATGGGTCAGAAGGTGCCCAGTGAGGACAGAGGCATCGAACCTATGGAGTTGGAGCTACAGGTGGTCACGTACAAGACATCCAATCTCTTCAACCTCTGATCCCTGGTTATTAATATGGTCCCAACCTTCAGAGAGGACAATCTTGGTGGTTGTTAAATCCCTAATACTTAAACAGATAAAAATTTGAATAGGAGACATGAATAGGAAGCGGCAATATAATTAGCATTTGACCTAAAAATAGTGGATTAAAAACAGTTGCACATGTTTAAGAATGATATTCACATTTTTTTCAACTTGCCAAAAATAAAACGAACAGAAATACTTGGTATCAATTTGGGAGCAAGCTCTAAAGATGGGCAAGGCTTTCAAATCATACAATCCTTAAAAGGCTACATTTGAAGAAATAGCTTCAGAAGTACAAGAAAACAACAAAAGAAATACCCACGTAAACACCGCTAATATCTATTATTAAGAATTCTGTATTTATGTTTCAGAACAGCTTACATTGTGCATTATATGATTGAATTACAAATAAGAACCATGTATGAATGCACTTAAAAATATTCCAGCAAGAGTATATTATTCTTTAGTTTAAAAGATATGTTGGGTGCTTACTATGTCTTTGGCTCACATTAGTTGAAAGCTTAAACTTGCATTCAAAAGTGAGAACTGTATGATAAATGAACAAAGGTGATGTTGTTAAGGTTCAGAAGCTACTGTAGTCAGCTTAAGGGGGAAATAAATGAGTAGCTAGGATTCAAAATTAACTTAAATTATGCAAAATCTTCTTTACAAGGCATTAGGTAAGTCATGAATTACAAGGAAAGGGGTCCACAGAAGAAAAGACAACAAAGAGGCATGATCATGGAAACAGAGTAGGTAGCCTGGCTTTCAGGAAGAATGCATCTTAAGAAACTCTAAGATATATACTTCCCTTCCCCTATATCCACCCTTCCTCCATCCCAACTGTCCCAATCCCCCAAGCTCTCCCCATCC
>LOEQ01007988.1:65169-79873 GCA_001685075.1 Bramus lutescens
CCAGGGCCCGGGGATCCGGGGACCGGGCGAGGGACAGCGGGAGAGTGCGCGCCGGTGGGAGTGAGCGCGACTCTGCTGTGCGGCTGGTGCTCCAGGCAGGACTGTACAGCTATTTCCCCGAGTGATCCTCCGCTCGCTCGCTCCCTCCTCACTTTCTCGCTCGCTCGCTCCCCCTCTCTTACTGGTTGGTCAACAATAAAAAGAAAGAGAGGGAAAAGGCTTCCAAAAAAAGTTGATTGCAAAGAGGCGGCAGGGTTCCGGCCTCTCCCCCAAAGCCGGGCTATGTTCAGCTCTCTCTCCAGTCTCTTTGCACCTCCCGTCCAAATCTGGAGGGAAAAGGAGAATGGGTGGGGGTGTTTCTTTGCTTCTCCACGATCCTGTCCCCCTTTTTCCCCCTGTCAGTTTTCCTCACACTTGTCCAGCCATTGCGGTAATTAAAGCTCCGAGCGTCATTTCCAACGCTCCACGGTCTCCAGCCGCAGCCCCACAGAGAAATTAATAAGACTCAGGGAGAAAGAAAAAAAAAGAGGAAAAAAAAAAGAAAGAAGAGGGGGTGGGAATCAAACAACCCTCCACGCAACCAGCTTGGCTCTCCTCAGCTGCACAAGCCCCGCCCCTGCTCTGACCATGTAGCCACGCCCTCCTCCAAGGAGAAATCTTACTGGCTCAGACACTCCCCAAAATCCTTGGCCTCTAGAGTTGGGAAAACACCTGTCACGCAGAGGGAGCTGCCTGGTGGTTTGAGGGAAGAGAAATCTGAAAGACCCAGTGGCATTCACTGTATGAAACGCTTCCCTTGTGGCTGCCATAGGCAGAGGCCCGGGACAGCTGGCCTGAGGAGTAATCAGTACCCGGAGGCAATGCTGGTCGAACGATTTTTTTTTTTTGATACAAGAAAATACCTTTTCCATTATTGCTCCTAGGTGTCAGTCCATACACAGGACTTTTCTGGAAATACAAAGTTGACGTTGCTTTGGACAAAGTATCTCGGTTCCTCTCCAGAACCCCATTGCGTTCCAAGCTTAGTATTTTAAAATGGATATTGTAGGTAACCAGCAGCCTTGCAGGTAAGCTGAAACCTAACAGTATTTCCTTTTCCAAAAGTGCCATCTCTCCCACCTTCCAAAGACGACACTGTGCAGAACTAAAATTCCGTATTATTAAAACCACATCCTTCGATTCTGAAATTATACAAACTATATCAAGCCTACGTGGTTCACTCTGAAGGAGTTTGGGAGGTCAGGTCGTAACTATAGAGCTCAAGACATTAACATTATGCTTAGTCCATAGCACAGCCAGTTTGAAGCCTTGTCCTTGTTCTCGCTTTGCAGAATATGGGATTCCCGCGTCAATGATAGCTGTAAGACTAGTTTCTCTAAGCCTAAAATGCCCTGGAAGGCGCTGCTGTGGACTGCAGGGCCACAGTTCTAAACCACTCTGAGCCTGCGCCGCAGCCCTTAGAGAGCCGAGGTTACAGCTTTGCTATGTGTAAGGATATGTATGATTCTATGTAGGCATTTTCTTTGCTGTGTCTACAAGCAGTGGATAAATAAATGTGAAATATCAGGAGGGCTTTAAAACTGAACCACCCTGGTTCCTTGAGCACCACTCACTGGTCTCCCACATTTTCTGCCTGTGAGCCCATCCCTTAAGAATTTCCAAGCAGCTGCAAGCAGCAGTAACAGAAGGCTGAAGCTCGAATGGTTTCCTTGGACCCACTGCATGTAACAGGCGCACTGCAGGTCAAACAAGCAACGTGCTTTTTACCCAGAGGCAGCATAGGGCAGGGAAAAATGAAGCCCAGAGCAAGAGATGGAGACTTGTCTAGAATGTCACTGACTACAGAGGTGCACACACAGGGCTGGGGAGTTACTTCTGCTTCCATCTTCATCGCCTTCCGGCTCAGATTTCTTTCCTTCCATTCAGGGCATTCTCAGGCCGGCTTGCTTGTCTTCATCAGCTTATGATTACCTTCGGGTAACTCTTCTCTAGAAAACCTGCTTACTTTTACATCTGTCTCCACAATAGCAATTTAAGTGACAAAACACAAGCTACTTCTAGGAGACTGGAGGGAGCTCAATGTTCTACATTTTGTTAGAGTCCTGTTTCTGGTGACAGTTATTTTGTATACGTAAACAAATTATAATAGCTACATTGTACCTCTGATTGTGAGATAAAGATTAGATGTATTTCAAGTTGTTGTCTAGTTTTGCCAGTTGTGGTGATGCTTTTGTCTGCACCGATCTTTAAGGTGTGTGTGAAACCCTAGATTCAACTCTCAGTACTGGAAAGTAAAAACTCCTCATACTGCTATTACTGCCCATCTGTAGCAGGACCCTTATATATGTTCCAGCTTCTTCCATGTTTTATCGAATAATTCTTGGCCAAAGGACAATTTAGTTACAATCCACAGGTCTTACTATCTCTGTAGAGGTCATACACTGTTTCGACCAATTAAGTGATCAGTGCACCCACAATTTGCATCTAAATCTCAGTTAAGTTTGTCTTGACCCGTAGTTTTCTAGTTCTGAGTTAATGAAACACTGAACGAGACCTGGCTATTTGAACAGCATCTTTTAAACCTCCGAAATGGAAATGAAAGTTGTGACTTACAGAATCATGCCATAGTGAGCAGTGACTGGTGTCCTGTTTCAGAGCCTAGCTGAGATCAATGCAATATCGGAAACAGATGTAGAGAGAATGCGCCATAAGAATGAGGAAAAAATAACCAAGAATTGGGGCTTTATATGTCTGCTCTCTTCAGCTTCCCATGTCTGCTAAGTCAGCAGAAGGAGGAACACTATCACAGAGAACATTTTCTACCTGGTATGGGAAGGACATGTTATCTGAATTGCCAGAGGCAGAAATAGATCTCTGTGTTTCCCCACTTTCCTGTGTGACGTATTAATAAAATCTTATCAATAGACTAAAATGTGTTGCTGAGACTTAAAACCTTGAGTGGGGGAACTAATTCACTTGTTATTTAGCAAACTCCAGACAAGGAACTGGAATGATTTGCTGACTACCCCTTCCCTCAGCTTACCTTCTGATTCTTGAAATGCACCCATTTTGCAACACTCTAGTGGTTATAAGTCAGATGAATGAAACAAACAAAAGTACCTCAGTCACTACTGAATAGATGGGAGATGGTCCTTTCCACCAAGTCTCTTCCCTGGGATTTTTGTTCCTGGGAAAGAAAAGGTTCACATTCAGTCTGTCTGTGCAATGAGAAAGAATGAAGCTGTCATTTGAAAGGAACAAAAGTCCAGATGGGTCTGGAGAGTATTCAAACTCTCCTTGCAGTGTTTTTGTTAAGCTAGTTCAGTTTTCATTCTGTTATCTGAAACTAGAACTGTATGGAATGAGGAAAAAAATCTTTGTAACTTGAATGAGATTGAGCAGGTCCACATTCTACCTATAAAGGGTGTTTTCACATGGGCTACACCCAGTTATCTGGTCTATCTTCTCATCACTTCCCTTGATTAAAACCATATTCTCGACACCAACCTTTATTTCTTGATATTTTGCCTTATCCCTTGCCCTTTCATGGGTAATTCAATGTTCCTAGTTATAGAAGGACTAGCGTGTGGAATTAAGATCCAATTATGGTTTGATTATGAAGAGTCACCTCAAAAGACCCAAATGTTGGAGGTTTACCTCCTCACCTCCCACTCCCTCAGCTAGCAGTACTATTGAGAGACAACTAGATCAAAAGGAAAGTAATTATATTAACTTGAGACATCCAAAGGTTGGCCCTTGGTTAATGAAGTACATCTCTGGGCCAATGAGGGGAGATGCGCTCTGCCTTTAAAGGCATATCTCCTCCTTGAGTCTTTCTGTTTAGCTTCCTGGCAGACATAGGTGAGAGCAGCTTTGCTTTACTGCATACTCCCTGTCTCAAAGTCCATATCATAAGCAAATATATCTAAAACCATGAGCCAACATGCATCATTACTTTTCATTTGACTTGCTAAGATATTTTGTCACAGCAATAGAAATAGTCTAATATAATCTTTGACACTACCTTACAACCTTGTCGCAGGCCTTTAATCCCTGCGCTGAGGAGGCAGAGGCAGGCAGATCTCTGTGAGTTCGAGGACAGCCTGATCTACAAGAGCTAGTTCCAGGACAGGCACCAAAGCTACAAAGAAAAACCCTGTCTCAAAAAACAAAAACAGAAAAATAAATATTTCTCGCCCATTGGATAAATACAATTTGAAGTCAAATAAATCAGTTCTCTTCTCCTGATTATTTAAACATATGTTTAGGATTTTAATTTTACCTTCTGTCTCTCTTTATCCAAGTTATTTTGTGATCTCAAGTAATTCACTTCATTAACTTATGTCCATTGCCTTGTCTTTAAAAAAAATGGGTAATGGTATCCTAAATCTATTTCCATGATTTATCTTCTACTCCCTGAGAATAAGTTAAAATATCCCTATGTCCAAAATCGTGCTGGCATCCCACTCACTCAACGCTCGCAGACCTCTCTCTCTAGCACGGACACATCTTCCACTGCTGTGTTTAAACTTGAGCTGTTTCGACCAATACCCTGGAGTAGGTTTTCTAGCTAACATTTATTTCTCAGTTTTGAAACCGTGGGAGTCCAAGATCAAGTTACTGAGTTGATGCTGTTGAGAAGCCTCTTCTGGCATAGAGATAGAGCTCCTTTATGACTCCTTACAGGGAACAGAGAAGGGGGCATCGTGCTCTTACAAAAGAAGTGATCCCACTCTTGAGTGTTCTTCCCTGATAACCTCATTGCCTCCTACAGATTTCACCTACAAATATCTCATCGAGTAAAGACTTCAGCACTTCTATGTGTGTGAAATTGGAGAAGAAGCATGAGCTTCTGGAAATGCATAAATAGGGGTGCAACTATTTTGGCTCTTATTGTTATTGTTGGAAAGGAGAGACAGTGAAAAAAAACATTGTAGTCAGTATTGCAACAACAAACCAGAGAACAGGCACCCTGGTGGATGATTTTATTTGGTTGGTTTACTTAGCATGTGAAATAACACATTACTGTTCAGTTAAGTACACAGAATTCTAAGTTAACAGATATTCTCTTTTGATAACAAAATGAAAACTATTAAATTCAAACATTTTTAAAAATATATGATAATATATTAACTAAAGAAATGTTTCTACTAGGTCTAAGTTAACATCTGAAAAGAATCTCCCCAAGAATATTTTGCTTTGGGTTAATATTATTTTCCTTCTATGTGAATCATCAATCCTCAATTTTTTAAGCAGTAGGGAGGAATGACTAAATACAGATAAATCAAATCTCCATTGCTTTTATGTCTGTTCATCAGCATCAGCCCAAATTTTAAAAGACATTTATAGTTTGTATTAAAAATTGCAAAGCAATTCCAGCTGTATAGACAAACAGCTTTTTACAAAATGTTAGGCAAAGATGAATTTCCTAGTTGAAACTTTTCTTGTATATCAACTCTACATTATTTTATTAAACTATGTTCTTGTGTCCTGTATATATTTCTTACATTCCTGCTCTATCTGCATTTTTTTTACTTTATAGACAGTCTATTCATGTTACAGTTAAGTCACTGATTTCTCAAAAGAAAAATTATATTTGTCATGCACCCCAAATGGGTGCACAGTCAAAGATAACTCTTAGAATTTTTCTTGAACTCCAACTCAAGAGACAGCTAAAGTAATCATTTAGGAACCACATATTTCCATTTCCTTTCTGTACAGATGGATAAACCTTCAAAAATTCAGCAAAAAGGTTCTAACAGTTGTAACAGCTCATAAATCTGAGTCCTCTTCTTTCAGTACTACAGAACTTTCCTATTCCTCCCAGGCTATCCTTGCTTCCTCTTCTATGCTGAACTTCTTCAAGCCTCTTTTCCCCTACGCCTAACAAATGATGATGTTTTTGAGGCCCAAGATATCTGACAGAATCATTCCTTTTTCCTAGCTTCAACTGAGACACAATTCCCCGCTTCCTTGGAGTTTGTGTCTCTGATAGCATTCTTTTTCCAAGTGTTTAATACTCTATTTGCTATTGTGATGGGCCCATAAGAGAAATCATACAGACTTCTGAGACCCACAAGGTGGTTTAACACATTAACGAAAATTATGTCAAAACCTACATTGATCGCATTTGGTGATATGGAAGAAAGCATTCAGAAAAGGATAATACATGATGGTGGTTATTTGTTTTCTTCAAAAAGAGTATTAATGTGTATTGATAGACAGACAAATGCTTTCACTGTAAAAGAGATCTGCCATAAAAGAGATAAACACTAGCTAGTTTATCTTTGCTATGTTAGAATATAGTTTAAAAGTTATAGTTGTGGCTGTATTTTGATCCACATTCAACTCTGAGCACTAATATTGGCATAAAAATAAAATAATGCAATAGAAATACATATCTTTTCAATAACTAGTTCTAGAAAATTAAATATATGTATACGAAAACACGAAAGACTTACAGCAACACAAAATAAGTGAAAATGCATAAATGGAAACATAAAACCACTAAAAGAACACATCTGGAGAATATTTCAGGACATCAGTGTGAGCCAAGGATAAACAGACAAGTGGATTTATCCCAAATTAAAATGTTCCTGTACAGCCGAAGAAAGATCCAATAGGGTGTGGAAGACCCAATGGGGGATGTTTGTAAATATCCCTATATGACAAGGATTTAAAATACAAAAGATAAAGGTAATCAATTATATATCCACTAATGATATCAACAATACTATTGTTAACAATCTGATTTAAATGTGGGTGAATGATCTTAATAATGATTCAGCCATTGTATAAAACAGTATTATTCTCAAAGCAAATAAGTGATAAATGCTGTTAGTAAAGTTTTCATGATTTGATCATTATTTACTATACATGTATATGAGAATATACATAATTCCCCAAATACATATAATGATCTATCATTTTTATAATTACAGATACAACAAACACTTTAGCAACAGGCTAGTATATCTAGAAAATATGTCATAGTGGTACAAAATATCCAATAGTTCCTAATACTGAACTCTGTGGGAAAAATGGCACCAACTAATTTAATTTTATTAAGAAAAACAAAGGTAAAGTGGGATGAAGTTTTAAGTCTGATGTGAAGACAGCTACACTTGCAAAAATAATTTTAAAGAAAATAATAAAACTATATTAAATAAGGGAAATGTTTTTAATATACCTACTTATAATTGGGACAACTTTTTTTATGTTAAGAACATGGTGATATTTAAATGTATGCTCAAACTTTGCTGGTAGGCCACTACCTTGTGGTGATGCACAGATTAATGAAAATGGGTTAAATTAATATGTAAGAGTTAACCAATGAGACGTGAGAGCTAATGGGCCAAGCAGTGATTTAATAAATACAGTTTCTGTGTGATTATTTTGGGGCTAAGCGGCCGGGAACCAACAAACAGCCTCCTCTAACAGTTTAATGTTTGTTGTATCTTTTAGCAATGTTTAATACCATGCAATATATTGTTCATTTCTTACCTTTCATGATAAAGCTAACTTACATAAAGTTAAAACCAATAAAGATAAAACCAATCAGGGCCAGAGAATTGGCTCAGTGTGAAAACCAGGTTTTAGATCTTCTGCACCATTGAGTGAGTGTTGGTTGTGTGTGACAGTGTGCCTAACAGAATTTGGCCAAAGGAAGAGGGTCTGAGTTTAACTGTTGTCTGTTTGTTTGTTTTCAGATTTTTGAGACAGGGCGTCTCTGTAGATTTGGGGTCTGTTCTGCAACTAGCTCTTGTAGACCAGGCTGGTGCCAAACTCACAAAGATTCTCCTGCCTCTGCCTCCCAAATGCTGGGATTAAAGGCGTGCGCCACCACTGCCTAGTGTTATCTCTTTGTATAAGGCAGACAGGAAACAAGGAAAATTCCCAAAGTCAATCTCTGACCTCTCCACGCACATGCATGCATGCCGTGCACCCACACAGATATGTGCACCCTTACACATCAGAACATGTATGCTTGCATGCATGCATACCACAAACATATACACATGTAAAAATAGTAAAACAAATTTATAAACATTTGTTAGTTCTCTGTGTAAACTGTTGAATAAAGATTTCTTCCCATACATATCTCTTTACAATGTTTTCTTAAACTATATAAACTGTCATTAAAAAGCATGTGCTTTTATCTATATTTCAAAGACGATTCCATTAACAGGTATTATCACAATATAAAGTACTAACATTTATTTTAGATAAGACATGCTTGCTGCCTCCATGTGCTTTCTAAGCAGTTATTTTAGCTAACATTGATAGAGAAAGAAAAATGTTCTTTGTCTAATCAAATAGTGGAAGAAAATAAAACAATTGTTATAATTTATTGTTGTCTGTTAGAATGGGAAAACACAAGAGGTCTGCTTCATCCGACTTAATGCGACTTTGCTAAATGAATACTTTTAGACAAATGAAATGACCGCTTGTCACCCTGCATTCACTTACCAATCCATTTTGGGACTCGTGGCCACACTGGAGCACATACCATGCAATAGGCTGAGAATGACATCCCTAGATGTCCTCGGTCTCTGCAGAATAACATGCTTAGAAATGTCAGCAGGTCTTCTGCAACATAGATCGCACAAAACAACCTGTAAAGAGTATGAATGAATCACTGATATTTTTTTTAGATCCAAAAGATAATTCTAAATATGCCTTAATAAGATTACAACAGAGTATAAATTTAGTTTGCTGTGAAATGAATGTGTGTATTACTAACGTATGAAAGCATGTATTTATGTACACATATGCTTTCACCCAAATTTGCTATTAAGTATCTCTACTGTACCACCTAAACTGATTAATATCTCACGTTCTTATTTTTCAGATTAGTAGGACAAATTTTTAAAATTCCAGTGCAAATGTTACTTCAGGCATATAATCCCTTCCTTTTAACTTTCACATACTCCCCTGCCCCAACATGTTTATATTAGAGAGAGAAATTAATTAGTCCCTTTTCCAAAAAACAAAGTAAAATGTAAAAATATAAATTTTCATTTATCATGACTTCAGATTAAATATTTTAATACAGCATTTCACTAGACTCTATGAGACTAGCAAATCTCAATGACAGCAAAATGCTAACTACAAAGCTAGCACAAAGAGAAGCTATAAGGGCATTTTATTTTTAAACTATAAGAAAAAAAGAGGCTTAGGTCACTGACCCCACTTATGCATGTATGCAAATTATACTTTCACATTTATTCTGATAAAGGTCTCCTATTTCTCAAATATGGTTGTGAAATAGACATTTGCAAATATTGTGAAATTGGCATTTTTTTGGTTTTAGCCACATAAATAAAATTAAGTAGCTGATAAAATAAAAATATTAGTTTCAAGTATTTCAACAAGGACCAAGGCTCTATCTGCCTCTCTGTACACAATGATTAATTATGCTATCTAGTACACCTTCAAAATTAGAAGGCACACATCCCACAATGACAAAGATATCGAAGCGGGTTCCTGTGCCTGTGGCCTTCACTACACATTAACCAGAAGTGTTCACTATGTAAATTTGTCAGACAAAGCAATTAGGGGTTTATTTTACTCATGTATATGTATTACTTCAGAGTTTTCCTCCCAAATCTTCTTTGATATATTTTAAAGTACACAATTCTTATTGCTTTTAAACGGTATACAATAGGGTATTTGAAATGTATCTGTGTGTAGGGTTTGTGGGAAGGTTGCTCTAGGCTCTCTGTCTGCAATGATGTCAGTGTATCTGAATATATGAGCCTGAGTCTGTTCATGCAAAGTATTTTCACCCCAGGGCCTTTATTAAGATGAAGAGTCCCTTCTGATAGCCTAAGGCCATGACACCTCGTATGGTCCTCCTCTACAGCAATAGCTGCTAACTAAAGGAGGTTGTCCGCCACAGTAAACTACGCAGGGGAGTGGGATGTGTTTTTCTAACAGCGTATTTGAAAGTAAAGTAAACCAAAAAATAGTTGTTACGCATTTGCATCTTCCTTCAACTCTAACTACTCTTTGCAATTAAATGCAACTCCTGCAGACAGGACGTATTCATCAACAGAAATAGCTTGAAAGCGTAGGTCCACAGCCAGTAACAAAAACAATGCTTTTGAATCGGCCAGTATTGCATTGCCACAGGACTCCTTGGGTTTCTGACTTCTGGTTGAGCAACAGTGGCATCCAGTGGCCAGATATTTTTTCCATGATGAAAGTGTCACCAGTACTTCTGAGGACAGGTCTAAACGCTTGTGGTGTGTGCAGCCTAAGCAAAAGAGTGTGCTTGAAAGAACAAACCGAATGTTTGTTTCCAAAGCAACCCTGGACCAAATCTAGGTCATGAAATTTGGCTCTGATAACTAATAAATACTGACAGTCTCCCCCAATATTTCTTAATGACTTCAGTTTAGGGTACCTAAGAGGTCTACTGTGCATTCTCTTGCTGACTCCACTAGGTATAGCCTGTGATACTAGAAAATAAAATCCCTGCAATGATCTGGACAGCAATTCTGTGTTAAACAAAACATCTGGCCAAATAAAAAGCTTTAAGATAGCTACCTTACTCGTGCTTAGCATTCACTTTGCGTAACAGTGCTCTGGTGGCTCTCTACTGATGGCTGATAGTGATTTGTATCCAGAAAGGATATTTCAGGGACCAGCTTGGCATTTTAGGTACATAGCAATGAATTCTGTTCACATCTTTGCTTCAGTCTCTCGCTTACAGGCAAACCCAACAAATCCTGTGTGCTGAACTTGGGTATGTCCACAGCCTTCTCTAAGATTAACATTCGGTGTCCAACACAGTTACTGGGCCAGAGTAAGTGCCTAGATATAGACTGGCAGGAAACACAAGTTCCGCATTCATGCTTTCTGGTCCAGATTCTGGCTTTGGTTGTCTCCGGCTGGGTGACCTAAGGTAAGGTTCTCACACAGCCTGAGCTTTGTTCCCGCACATACAGACAGGTAATAGCAATAGCATCTGTTTCATAAGCCTGTAGGCTTTAAGTGAAATAATACACTGAAAAATATTTTAGTGCCAGGCATATAGAAAGCATTCAATACATAATAAACTCTCTGTTCAGTGTTACAGAGTGTACATACAGATGAAATTTACTAACAGCAGCAATATAATTTTCCTGGTTTCTGACTGTGATTTACCCTGAATTATTTCTTTTGTGTCATCTAGCTGGTTAAGGTTACAGGCTTTTCAAAAGGGGAACTTCATGATGAGAAACTTGGGCTATAGAGATGGAACTTGACCAAATGAAATCAGTAGCATTTAAGCAGAACCTTCACAAGGTAGGGAGGGTTCTGTGTGGTACAGGGAAAAGATACAGAAAAGTTATAGCCTGTATATAAAGGTAAAAAATACATTGAGCAGGGAGCAAATTAATGTTGATGTTTAAAGGTAATTAAATTGATACTCTTTTTCTCAAACTTGACGGCTGACTCAACTGTGTTTTCTCACACAAACCCCAGTTCTGTTTAAACTTTTGGTTGATTTTATTTTCTCAAGAATAGAATTGTAGCATTTAGAATTGATAGAAATTTAGAGTTGTGAAGTTTCATGGAAGATATGTAACATGGTAACCATCACTCCTATTTCCTTATTGTATGCAAAGATGCCCCTTTCAGGGAGTAAATAACCCTATACACAGGACTTTCACACCTAGACAAGCTGCAGGAATTTGGGAGTTTTAGCTGTTTAACTCCACATTGATGAGTTATTGGTGGCTTCTCCTATTCTTTTGTTTCTTTCTTTCTTTCTTTCTTTTTTAGTTTTAGTTTTCTATCTTCATTATTCTTTCTCTTCTACCATTAATTAAAAATTACTTGCTGTTTCCATCCATGAAAGCATCAGTGAACTGGCATGCATATCAAAATGCACTAAGTTAGAGAATGGTTATTAAAGTGTTCCTACAGGTTGCTGGCTTGTCATACAGCATTGATTTCTATCTGGGTAATTATTTTTCAATAAAAATGATTGATTACATTTGGGGGAAAATAAAGGGAAACGGTCAAAATGTAAAACTTCTTCATAGCATGTATGTCCGGTGCTAATCAAAAGTGCTGACTATGGAACTACAGTAGCATTCATTTCCAGAACAAAATATAAGAACTGACAGAGTGAATAATGACCCCAGGACAGGTGTACATCTCATAGTGGGCCACATCCTAGAGTCAAAAGTGTTGAGTCATCTCCGATGAGATCACTGGCATCATGAAATTCATCCCCAGAAGGCAAATGAAAATTTAAAAATATTCTTTTAGCCAATCAGTTCAGGAACTAAGCAAGGAGTTGGACATGTTCAATATTATATCTATTAATAAAATATCATATTATTTGATAAATATAGTCCAAAAAAGTTCTTCCCAGCAGAGCTAGGAAGTTCCTTTTCTCGACAAACTGTGTCACTCTGTACTCATCCATTGTTGAAAATTCCATTATAAAGATATTCATCTATTCCTGTAGAAACTACCTAAAATATATACATATGTGTTTAAATGAAGCTACCATATAAAGGTAGAGAGAATATCCCCAACTAGAGATCATACACTATAAAATAAAAGCCCTAGCTTTTGTTACAGGAATGGGTTACATATTTTTGAGTCATTCGTCAAAGGAGTCTGAGAAATCACACAAACATTACAGACCATTGCCAATTCTATTGGTTACCCTACACAACCTGATAGTTGTGAAGATCACACCCCCCCACACACACACATCATAATCATCATCATCATCAAAAATGAAGAAATCCTGCTGGTGCACAACTAGAGGCTTCTCTCCTGCTCTAGTAGTAATAGAAGGTGCTTCACAAGCTGGAGGAAAAAAGGAATTGTGAGTATCACACAGTTATGAGCCCTGCAAGCCCGATCACAACCTCTCTGCAAGATGTATGCCCTGGTTCAGCAGAGGCACCATCTTATAGGAGTAACCAACCACTTTTTTTTTAAATTAAAGTTAAGGCACACTGCATAAGATGGAACCTATATCTGACACTGTTAATAGACCCTAGAAACTAAGACTAGATAAGTCATGAGCCTTAGGAGAAACTCTAATAATATTGCTCTGCTAAATGAACATCGAAATAAAGGATTGCTGACAACATATTCTGTGTCTATAGATCAGGGCATTGTTTAACCCTCATCAGAGAATTTCAGCCAAAGGTAATCAACAGAGACCCATAACTAGACAGCAAGGGGAGACTGAAAGGTTCTGGAGTATTCACTCAGCACTAAATGGGATTTCTTTATTATACCCTTCACCTCACAACCCAGGGATCTTTGACGAAGAGGAGGTGGAGAGATTCGAAGAGCTAGAGGTGCTGTTCCACTCCAAGGAAACAATGTTTCCAGACACAAGAGAGCAGATGCACATAGGAACCCACAGCAAGCCAGACAGCACACACAATGCAGACACAAGTTCAAGACAAACAAAGCCTCAGCGTGGAGAAGGAGACTCAGTCTCACCTCTATTGGTAGCTGCTGAGAGAGGGAAAAGAGGTGGTTTTTCTTCAATACATTGACGCTGGGTTTATCAATCACACTCCAAGACAGGCCCCATCCTCAGAAGCAGTTGGCCAACACAAAGTCCATACTTTTGCTGCTGTTCATTTGTATTGTGTGTTTGCTCTTTTTGTTTTGATTTGGTTTGGGTGGGTTATCTCCTTTTTAAGATAGCAAAATATCAAAAAAAGATTGGTGGGTAGAGAGGGGAGAGTTCTGGTAGGAACTAGGAAAAGGAAAAGAATATCATCAAATTACACTGTATAAAAATGTTTAAAAATAATAAAACACTCTTTGCACGACTCCTTTCTGTGTTCCTCTTGTTTTAAATAAATGTATCCCCAAGATATTCAAAATATGTTGTTGTTTCTAGGTATAACCATTTCTTCACATTCTGTCCCACTCATCCATAGGAAGAGTGGCCGATGGCATTGACATTAAATGTGAGCTGCCAGAGGCAGGCATGGGGTAGAGGAAAGGAGGTGGTTGGGGTCCTTCCATAAAACATGATTTTCATAGTCAAGGTTACTAACAGTAAGGAATTAATATGTTAAACGTGGCCAACGTGCCTTTCTTTCTTCTTTAAAAATATTTGGTTTTCTTTGAAGCAGGCTTTCTCTGTATCAGAGCCCTGGCTGTCCTGCAACTCCCTCTGTAGACCAGGCTGGCCTCAGACTCACAGAGGCCCTTCTGCCTCTGACTCCTGAGTGCTGTTATTTAAGGCGTGCACCACCACCACCTGGTCGACACAATTTCTTGAAGAGACTCAAGGTTTTCTTACAACCTCTCAGATAACTCCTGAGGCACTGACTGTTCTGCTAATGCTGAGGCTGTAGCACAGAGTCAGCCAGTGTGATGATCAACTGGTTCCTGACTACCTTCGAGTTTGTGACTGAAGATATCTGCTTGATTTGTCTACATGACTGACAGTGAACTAGCTGCTACATTTGTCTAACATGAGCCTATACAGAAACCTCCAAACTCTGCTACTGCTTTGTTTTGTTTTGTTTAGAAATACAGGGTTCATTTTGCTACTCTTACTTATTTTTATTCCAATCTCAGGTTTACTAAGAATTGCCATCATAAGGTACAATGTCACCGGCAAAGAATTAAAAGGAGAAATTTTATCCATGGCCACTAAGTTTTTATAAATAAATAAATAGAAAGAAAGAAAGAAAGAAAGAAAGAAAGAAAGAAAGAA
>LOEQ01007989.1:21792-56129 GCA_001685075.1 Bramus lutescens
AAATTTTTAATAATAATATAATAATAATAAAGATGCCTCAACAATTCACATGATTTATTTCCTTATTGGACTATTTTACAGATTTTAAAGTGCTAAGTGCCTAACTATAAATATAGAGATTGAAATACTATCTAGATCAACTATTAACAAGTTTTTAATATTTGTAATCTGCATAAGAGTCAAAAATTTAGTTCCTTTATAGCTTAAGTTGTTTGTAGTAATATGTCCTCTTTGCTACTGTGGTATGATGACATTCATAAAGCATGCAGGGATGCTCTTCTTATAAAACAAAAGGTGCGGTAGATTTGTTGTGTGGGTTGTGATAATATTAAACTTCATTAAAACTAGTAAAGCAAACGTCAAATTTATACATATTGACACACTGACTGTTCTTCCAGAAGACCTGGGATCAATCCCACCTCTCACATCATTAATCAAAACCACCTATAATTTCACCTCCAGAAGATCTGATGCACATAATGGGCCTCCCAGACACCAGTCATACACTTCATACACAGTCATACATACAGGCAAATCTTCTAAATACCTGAAATAAAAATATTAAAAATGTTGCAATTTTCTAGGCTAATATTTTACAATTTGCATAATAAATGAATGAGAATTAATTGCATCTATAATAAATAACCCCATAGAAATGATCAGTACTAGTACTTTTAAAACATTGACAGTTGGGCTGGAGAGATGCCTCAGAGGTTAAGAGCATTGCCTGTTCTTCCAAGGTTCTGAGTTCAATTCCCAGGAACCACATGGTGGCTCACAACCATTTGTAATGGGGTCTTGTGCCCTCTTCTGGCCTGCAGGCATACACACAGAAGAAATATTCTATACATAATAAATAAATAAATAAATAAATAAATAAATATTAAAAAATAAAATGAAATATTGACAATACAGAAAGCAGTAAACTAGATAATTACTGAAAAGGAAACATACATTTCACTGAATACACATAGATGCCTTTTGAGTTTCAAATTACTTTTATATTTTACAAATTACAAAAGTAAAAACAATTTTTACAATAAACATTTTAGAATAAAATTTAAATTATATTTTGAGAAATAAATAAAATTTAATGAATGTGATCTTTCTATTTAAAAAATGGGGAGGTAGTTGTTTTTGCACTGCTAATAAGTAGATTAAACCCAAAGCTGCAAAAGAAATTAATTCCATAAACAGTTGACTCCTTGTCTGCACTAATGGAAGTCATTATCTTTGTAATCTATAAGTGTTAATGGGACAGTGTCACTAATAACATAAAATATCATTCACAACAATGGAAAACAACCTTCTAATTTAACATTGCAAATTATTTATGTTTACCATTGAATATAGATTCTTACTGTTCCGGGAATTTATGCTACTTCACACAAATGATGATGTGATTTAATTTGTTCCCAGTTCTTCCTCATCATTAGGTGTGTGCTCTCCGCACCCCAGTGTTCATTATTCTTCAGACAGTTAGCTTTTGATCTTTTAATTTCTGAGCCTGTTTCCTGGAATATCCTTTTAACCTTATATACGTCTTACCCTAAAACGTTTTAAAAAATTCTCCTTAAGTAAAATTTGTTATTTTTCTTAACTTAATGAATATTTCAACCAGTAACACTGTGAAAATCAATTACATTTATTTTACTTCCTCTTATACTAAGATTTTGAAGTCTATTGTAAACACATGAGTTTTTATAATAGCATTTCAGATGCTTCAAACCACATATAGCTAGGAGCTATTGTATTTGTCCCATATAATCAAACAGTATAGTTGCTCTAGAGATTATTTTCCATGAAAATCTGCATTACATGACTTCTATATTATGCTAAGAGTTTTAAAAACTACCAACTGCAACCTTATCCTTATGTAATATCCTTACTTAATAGCTTTAAAAAGCCTAAACTCATAAACTGATAGCCATAAGGTTCAGATATTTGAAACGTGTTTTATGCTGCTCAGTTTATATTTGAGTATTACATGTTATCATATGAATCCCCTGTGCAGATTTGCATGTCCTTGCCTTCTAGCTGCCACAGGATACACACCCTGCAAAGACATTCAAAAACTTCCTTCTGCACATCACCTCAACCACTGCTTTTGTCATCATATCTAGGGGACCAGTTTGACCTTTCTTTGTCTTTTAATAATGATTTTTTTCATTGTTTCAGAATTTCATAAAATATACTTCGATCTTTCTCACCATATCCTCCCTAATCACCCCCACCTCCTTACACATACAATTAATTTTCTTTCTCCTTTAAAAATAAGAAAAAAAAAGCCCATGGTATCCAACTTGAGTTATCTGACTTTGGAGCACACGGCCTGCCATGAGTATGGTTGATAGACCCAGTGAAATTTGAAAAACTGATATTCCTTCTCCTAGAACTTTTCAAGTCTGAGTACTTTGTTGGCTATAATTGCTTCCTAATGTTTTACAAATTTTTTCCTGGTACTAAGGAAAAAGTTTTGTTGTTTATTTCTCTGTGTTATTTATTATTATATAATACACCTTTTATATGAGATAAAGATTTTTCTGTGAAAGGGTTCTTAATTTTTTTTCTGGAAAATAAGCACTTTCCTGAAATCACCCAAAAGTTCATTTTAAGCTTAGGGAAGGCAAGCGTAATGTAGTCCTTTTTCTAGGCCATGTCTGTCAAACCCATGATAGGAGTTTTGTGGTATCTTAACTAAATAAAAGACTCCATTTTGTTTGGATAAGAATTCTAAAGTTTTCCACCATCATGCAAACTCAAAGGATTCCCAATTTCTCTTCAGAGGGTGAATCTGTCTAGGGACCAAAGAGCCAAATACTGAACTTCAGTAGTCCAGCCCTTAAAGGAATGTGGTAAATTGCCTGCTACATTTCTGTGTCGGGAACCAGCCTCATCAAAATTATTTCTTGCCAGGGTAGACGGATGGGGATTTAGAAATATAGTGAAGAATATGAAGAAAAGAATGAAAATAATAAAACAAAGAAACATAGAATAGTATTGAGAGGAAATTCCAGTGAGTAGTGAAATTTGTTCACATTTAATTTCCAACTTCCTGAAATATTCCTGACCCCGAAAGGTAGGAGTAAGACAAAAACTACATAATCATGTTACAACAAAATGAACATACCAATTGAGGGTCACAGTCTACATTCTGCTGCTAGAACAAAACAAGTCATACTCACCCTAGACCAAAACATTCTGTAGGCAACCACTCTCTGGTGAAAGTTGAAGGAACTGGAACCTAGTAGGGTCCTTAGACGTTTGTTTGAGGTAGGAAGATATCTACTGCTCTATGCCTGGAGCAGAACTCTAGAGTCTGAATCTAGGTGCGACCTTTGTTTGAGGAAGAAGCACAGAAACCTTGAATGAACTAGAGATAAGTTCCAACTCTCTGACCTTTGGTCAATGTGAAATAGGCTCTTATTTCCGGGCCTCAATACTTCTAGCTGCATTTTCTGCTTGATTCCTTTCTTGCACACTCTGTGCATAAGTGTCTTCTTCACCAGTCCCAACCTGATCTCTGGGTCCAGTAATATCCAACACAATCAAGATTGGATTCAGTTTCCTTTCATTGCTGTCAGTAATATTTCATTAAATAAATATCTAGAAAGAATATGAAGATAATTTTATGTGTTTTATTCTCTGAGAATTTTCATTATATATGTAATGGTGCAATATTTAAAAGTGGTTACTTAACTTGTTTTCAGGAACTTTGAATTTCTATCAATTGTAAATGCTCAGATGCACAAATATATTATTCATGAAACTTCAGGTTAAAAAAAAATAAATATGTAATTGTTTTTACTTTTAAACTTTTCTATTTCAAACTTTCTTTTTGGAAAGACCTTGTGAAGACCTTCTCATATGCCTCTAGCTGGTAAAGAAAACAATTATCTTTTGTTGATTGAAGTAATTTCTTGATGCTTTTATAAATATTGGAGTTATTGCTCACATACTCTTTGTATTTGAGTAGCACTACTAAAATTTATATCACTTATGTAACTTAGTATTGAATTTTCATTTCAGAACATAGAATAAAGTCAGTTTTAAATGTTACATTCATATGCATATTCTCAGATTTCTAGAAAGTAGATTGTATTAGGCATGTTCAAATGTACCATTTAAATATAAACTCTAGTTATTTATGCTTTATGTGAAATATGTTTATGTAGAATACTTTGATTTACAAATGCATTCATATGCCAGTAATATTTTTAAAAAGTATATATATATATATATAGTCTATTATAATCCTATCACATGTGTTCTACATATACATATGCATAGCACAAAATTTATAGGTATTGTTCCCATTTTCTTTGGGCGATTTTCTTCCTAAAAAATTCCATTGCCTCTATTTATTTCAATTCTCAAGGAGCTTTTTTCATTTCAGACTACAACCTAAAGTGAAATTATAAAGTTCTGGCTCCCTGCTCCTCAGAATAAATCAGCACATTGTTTCTTTTATTCAAAGCATGGTTTGGCATCTGTTCTCTTGAGGTTTATGGTTTTCCACAAGCCAAATATACTTACAAAACTAAATAAAGCCTGAGTTCCTGAAAAGTGATATCGAATCCATCCAAATTTCACAGAAAATTCCTAGGAGTAATTTCCATTTAGCATATTTCTTGAGGCCCATTTGAAGCTGAAGACTGAAGTCTTTTGACAATTCACTGAACTTACTGTTTTATATTACAGAGTTTACACTGGAAATACTACTAGGCATGGAATGATACGTGTTCTTTCTGGAATACAATTTTGTAAAAATATTTTTTTGTATTTGGAAACCATTTTCTTCACACATAGGGTTATGACACCATTTAAGTAGGATGTACATTTAGGCAGTTGCTTATTTGACAACTTATCTCCTTTAAAATTAGAAATGACATTACTATAATATTTTCTTTTTTGTAACTCTCAAGGTACTTGAGATGCCAATAAAGAGATGCCCTCCTTAAATCCTAAACAATATACTCATTATAATTCACTATCAGCCCTAGAATTCCTGCATTTTTTAAAATAATTTTGTATTTTAAAACTTTGCATATGAGCACAATATCTGTATCAACTCTGCTTGTCTTTCTGCCTCTATTTCCTCCCATATCCCCATTTCCCAAATTCTCCTCTCTAATCATTTTTGTAATATATATACATATTTACACATGAATATATATATATATATATATAGTCTATTTAATACATTTAGCTTTGGTCATATGTATATTTGTCTGTGACTGACCAATGGATATTGTAAAATCTATGTGTTAGTTTGTCTTTTGAAAAGACTAATTTTCCTTGTCTTTGAAGGCATTAACCATGTTTGGATCTTCATTTAGGTGTAGGACGACATGGAATGCCCTCTCTCCTCATTGACATATCAAGTAGTTTTGCCGTTATACTAACCTTATTCAGACTACCATATTGCTGAGAGTTGATGATTGAAGTTTTCTTGTCATATATACAACACACTATCTCACAGCATGTGTCCTAGAATTCATACAGTCTTCCGATCCCTGCTTCTGTAATTTTCGGTGGGCTTGCTTTGGGAGTAAAGGTTACATTTGAGGAGTATCAGTTGTTGTATGGCACCCAAACTCCCTACTTTGGACAAGTGTGGATCTCTTTAATAGTCTGTAGCTGTTGCAAAAATATCTCCCCATCCCAACAACAAAGTCATAAACTATCTAATAAAAACAAGATAGGTTATTGTCTGTATCCTGTATGCTTTCCTGAATGATACAGTATGACTCTATAGTAAATACTCCACACACTTCAGATCCAAGCTTTAAAGGAATCAAGCTAAAACTGATATGGACTCCTCCTTCCTGAGGAATGGCTCTCATAGTATTGAAAGGTGTTATAGGAGCTGCCAAGGGAGAGCAACAATTAGTAGTCATATATAACTATAATGCATATGAACCACAACAATTACTGGACCAACAAGATAGCCACATTGGTGTAGCAGTGACACATTTGGGGTGATCAATAGCTGTTTAATTGAACTAAAAACTCAATAGGATAATAATTATGCATATACTGTAGAACTAACCAACTACCCACAGATGAAGAGATTGTAGAGACCTTCTATTGTCATTCCCCTAAGCTGAAATCATATGTCTTTCTATATATTTTAAACCTTATAACTTAAATTTTTCTTTGACAATTCACCAAATTAATTGGTCTTGGCATTCTATAAATTTGTGAAGTCGCTCAATCTTATAGATTTTGGAAAATACTTTATGAAAGAAAACAAGGATGGAAGCTAAAGAAAATGTGGTGCTATGTTCTGC
The DNA here is from genome assembly GCA_001685075.1 of Bramus lutescens. Taxonomy (NCBI): domain Eukaryota; kingdom Metazoa; phylum Chordata; class Mammalia; order Rodentia; family Cricetidae; genus Bramus; species Bramus lutescens. The sequence continues at coordinate 28,086 of LOEQ01007989.1, forward strand.
CACAGCCAGGTTCAGGTCCTGAAATGGGAAAGGGTTGTTGACATGAAGAAATGTGTCTGGCCACCAGATGAGTTTCACACAAGAGGCCAGTCATGAGTAGCTTGAGCAATCTTTATTTACATTTCAAAAGCAAGCGTGTTTTCCCCACCCTCCAAGATTAACCTCCAGGAAAAAGCAAATAAGCTTCTTCTCAACTTTTACATTAAAACAGCGCTTAAAGCAAAAACAATGTTCGACATTTTGTTAGCTTGGCAAATATCAAGCCAGGCATGTCCTGTTCTTATAAAGCTAAAAGGTGCTAAACACATGTACACATTTTTAAGAAGAATAATATTGTTTAAAACTTACCAAAGCATAGTTGCAGAAATAGGGGTGATTTGCAACAAACTGCATGCATACAGTTAACTTATATTTTTCCAACTGTTTCCCTGTCCTACAAAAGCGTCCTGCATACCTTAGCCTCTCTAAAGACAAACTTTGATAAGGCACTCCTTTTTCATCTAAATATTTTTACCCATAATTAGGAAGATGTGTTTAATGTCCTCATTCTTATACATGTCCATTGCCTTTTATTGCCTTGGATCCCTTCCACATTGAATCAGAAAATTTCTCAGGGGTGACAATTGGTTTTTCCAGACAAGAAACCTGAGAAGCACCCCCTTTCAAAGAATTTTGTGGCCAGGTGGTGGTGGTGCACTCCTTTAATCCCAGCACTTGGGAGGCAGAGGCAGGTGAATCTCTGTGAGTTCTAGGTCAGCCTGGTCTACAAGAGATAATTAGAGGACAAGCACCGAAGGTGCAGAGAAAACTTGTCTTGAAAATCAAACAAACAAACAAACAAACAAAAAATAAAAAACAGCAACAAAAAATATAATTCTGGGGAGAAAATTTAGGAGAAAAATCTGGGGTCCCTGAGAATGACTATATCTGTACCATGTGTGACTGACAAAGTAAAAATAAAAGCCACCCAAAATATCAGCGACATTATGAGAGAGAAGAGAGCATGCAGCCTGTACAGTCCCAGCGGTGCTCTGTGCTTGCATGACATCCACTGGTTCTTGCCCAGTAAGAAGTCATCTCCACATATTTTTCCTGGCAGAGACCTGTTGGGCATGCATTCAGTTGCTGATCCAAAGGCTACACGGCTCTCTCCAAGTTTAAGGCAGAACACAGGAAAAAAATATATATGAATGAAGTCCTTCATGCTGCATAAAAATAGAAACCTAGAATGAGGTGGTACAAAATAATCCCAACAAGTTTACCAAATGGATTAGTTAGAAGAAAGAATTCTAAACATTAGAAGTACATATAATTTTATGTGAAATTATAGTTTATAAAAAAACACAACAGGAATAATGACAAGATTGTTAACCATAAACCAAAATTATTAAACTTCTACCCCAATGTCTCCTTCCTACCAGTCAAGGAATCACAAACTAAAACCTGAATCCTGACAAACAATTTCTTAAACAATTGATATGATGGACTCTCAGGAAGGCCATAAGAGGGGATACAGGGTTAGAGTCTAGTTTAATATGGGCCTCAACCAGGTTGGGCAAAATGTTTACAACATAGAGGATAACAGAGAATAGATTGAATGGCTGTGGTATGGAATCCAATGCCATATTGATGACAAATAATTCTTTAAACTGTGCAGATTCCTCCTCCTCATGGAAAATTGATTTTATGGGCATTGGCTCCTCTCCCCGTAGGAGAGGTGGGAATACAACAAGGGAGACCCTCAAGTGCACCCACGTTGGTAAACACTGTAAGAAAATTGGGGTTGGGTTGAAACAGAAAAAGCTTAGGGGGCCTCCACTCCAGTGTCTTCCATATTATTTTCTCTACTTCTCAAACAATAAGGAACATGTAAATTGCACTATTTTACCACGTCTGCCTTAAAAATCTCAATAAATAAGAGTATAAGGGTGAGCTTATATAAATCTTTTGGTGCCATATTATCATTTTCAAACTCCTCTGGGTAAATACTGACAAAAACAAGTATAATAGACATCAACCAAAGTATAATAGGATATCAGACACCATGAGATATTTTATAGCCCTTCTTTGTATTTCTTCATGCACATTTACACACACACACACACACACACACAAGCATAGTCTCTGTTATCCACTCTAGTAGTAGTTTGACTTACAGTATACTCAGAAAAAATGAATAAAATGAAATAATCATATTATCCTGAAAGAATCATATTCATTTTCTCTACCTAGACTATGCTGTTCTTTTTCTACAATGCACAAACTTACTTTACCTCTATTGTCCTCCGTATCTGCTGTAACACATGCAAGTGTTATATTGTAAATTATCCAACTTTAATATGTAAAATTGAATATTAAGTCTGTAAGTTGTTCCCTTCTCCATTAGAGTGTGAAATCTTTGAAAGCAGCTTTGTTTCATTACATTTTTGCTTTCATCATCAGAACTTATGGACCATCTATGCACTCATTAAACATTCACTAAATTGGTAAATGATTTGGGGAGGTTAAATATCTGGTTGGAATGCTAAAATTTATGTGCCAAGTTTTGCTTTTTGAACATATTAAGCACTTAAAATGAATATCTAATTACATAATAAGGCTATAGACTTTTGTAAAAAGTTCTGTTGTTTAAAATGTAACTTTTTTGTAAATACATTACCACATACCAAGGCAGAAAAAAATGATAGTGGTTGATCATTCAAGAAATATTCTGCTTCCCACTTAAATCACTGTCATAATTTAATGGTTTTTTTTTCACTTAAATAGAAAAAAAATCCCTTCTATTATTTTAAACCCAGTCATGCAATGCAGGACGACAACTATGGGTTTTAACTCACCTGGCCTTTATAGCAACTTGCAAAATGACAAAGAGGTGAAAGTAGGGGGCAGGGCAACTAAGGAGAAAGACAGAAGGAAACCAAAACAGGTCTAGCAGCAATGGAGGAGATGCCTCTAGAGAGGCATCACCAAGCTTTTCACAAAACTATGAAGACAGTGAAGAAACTGAAAATAAATAAATAAATAAATTAATCAATTAATTAATTAATTAATAAGCAGTATCAATTTACTGCTGGGAATAAAGAAAAGGTAAAAATTTAAATAGGAACATAATTGAAGTTTTTGTAAGTTTTAAGTTTGGATATATTGTTTATTTGTATTGTCTTTAGATTTGTGATTCAGTTATTCTTCCATATAAAGAAGAGAAAACAGACTTTGGAGTAGGTAATCAGATAAGTGCGTCAAAAGTATCAACTAAACAAGTTTTTGGAGGAGTAAGATTTGTGTGTGAAAATATTGTAATTGAAGGAAAAATTAATTTTAAAGTATTGAATGGAATCTCTCAAGATGAAAAATTTTTAAAAGATAAGTAAAATAAAAGTTTTTTCCTTTGATTACTATTTCAGTTATTTTAATGGTTCCTGATGAGATGACATTACTTTACATCCATCGTGACTAACTTCTGTGTGACTTAAGATGAAATGAATTTGCTTTCTCAATCTGCTCATCTGTATCTGAGCATTCATAACTGTTGTGATATATTTAATCTCAGGACCAACTTCTGAATCACTTTCAAAGGGCTATTATGAGAAACCTTGATGTCTATGATAAGATTCAAATGTGTTTGCGGTCACTAGATATGTTATGCGTGCCTTTATTGCTTAGTGTTAAGGTATAATAATTTATGACCTATTGCAAAGTTACCTGAAACAGAGTGTGAAACTGATACAAGATACACAATATCAAGACATCAAAGTGAGTGTATGTTTAGTGATATGACCCTCATTGAAATGGGCTATATCATTTGAGTAGTTATGGAAACAGTGCCATTTTCCACCCATATACATACCTGGATATCTCAGTAGAAAAGAATAGACTTTAACTCCAATCTCACACAATGAAATTGAATTTGAAATATGCTTTGTACAGGAATTTAAAGACTGTAAATTTCTTTCAAAGAAATAGAAGGGATATATTCATAAAATTTTTGGGGAAAGAAGAGAAAATAAACACTAAATTTGACTTGCATGAAATACCAAACTGTAGTTATCATATCACATTTGAGAAAATAAAAGTATAAACTATAGGTTTATGAAATCGACCACTCTACACATATGTGCCATTGTCAAAATTGGAGGAAGATGTGGAAAGACAATTTACATATCATGAATTAAATTATTAAGAGGTCAAAAACAATGAATAAAATATTATAAGAAAATATATCAAATACAGATAGAAAAGGACCATAATTTCTCAAAAATATTTTCAAAATCATTACTGAAGTTGAAAATCAACACTAAAACTACAATGAACCAGGATTCTGTAATGTGGTTGTGTTAGTTTACTTCTCTGAAACAGTGATGAAACCGAGAACAGCTGCCTATGAAGGATACTTCCCACAATGGGTGAGTCCCTCCTGCATAGATTATAATCAAAGAGATGCCCCCAAAGTAATGCTCACAAGCTAATAAAATGGAAGTATTCCTTAGTTGAAGCTTCCATTCCCCAAGTATGTCATATTCATAACCACATCAAGCAAACACAAGTCTCCTATTGTCAACATGACACACAAATTCATTGTTTTTATACTAGGCACTTTCCTTTTTTATTTGTCTCCAGGATTTCACATGATATCTTAATATAAAATTAAAAACCACATGTTCTTTAAAATTTACAATGTTTTAAAACTCCAAAATCTTATTACAATAGCCAAACTCTATTAAGTGTGGATATAAAGAAAAATACTCTCTCACAACAAAAAGAAAGATCTGGAGGAGCAGAAACAATCACACTTGAACAAAGTCCATCTTTGTAATTTTAAAGCAGGTAGGTTAGTCTGTAACATCTGGAATTTACTCATGATATCCTGGCTTCCAAAGTGCTTAGACAGCTCTACTTCCTCTACTCTGCCAGCTACACACTTATGCATACAGCTGGTCTTAAAGAATCAGACTGGCTCCATTAAACATCTGTCATGTCCTTGGTGGTCACCCTATTGCCCTAGCATCTCCAATAAACTATTTTCTCAGTTGAAATGAAAGCTTTCACCAGTGATTCCTGGCCTCTCTATAGGTACTGTGGCCCAGCCACATGGTGCAATGCCTCAACTTGTTTTCTTGACCTCTTCAATCTTGTAGTCTCTATTACCACTGAGGTTACACTGCCACCAGTAACTTTCCCAAATTCTCATAATGACAAATATGAATTGTTTTTCTTGATTTTTCAGTTGTTTAGGTCTAATACTACCAAAACCTATACCCATGTGTGACAAACTTTGCTAAGTTTGTCAACCCATTTGACCATTATGGAGAACAACCTTTCTGTCTGATCCTGAGGAACTATTTCCTGGAAGATTTTACCTCAATAATGCTGATCTTTTATTAATCAATCATAACTCATGCAAATTCCAGATAACCAACATCATTTTTTCCCAGTAAATCACAGTTTTGTAATAAAATAATCACATAAATTTTCCTGATAGAATTTTTTGCTTCCTTTTGAATCTTCACAAGCCAAGCCTATTTTTTCTGTAGCTGGGCTTTGGACATTTCTATCTTCCAAGACTTTATAAAAGCTCATTAAGTGCCGAGTACTCAAAGGCCTTTCCTAGGGTCAAATCTCTTAAAGCTTACTGAATCCTCCCTCATAGCAACAGGATCAGATTCCTCAACACAGTATTTCATTTTTGTCATTTGTGTTGCTCAGGAAAAAAACAAAAGCTAAAGCATCATGAAGAGCAAAGGATTTATTGTAATTGTTCAAGCTATCATTAAATGAAGCCAGAGCAAGAGCTAGAAGGAGTAACTTATAGACAGGATCTGAAGAAAAGGCAATGGAAAAAAGCTGCTTACTAGATTGTTTTTCATGCTTTACTCAGTTTGCTTTCTTATGAGAGTGGCATTCTTGAACATGACACTGCCCACAGTAGCCTAGCCTACCCGCATCTATCATTAATAAAGGAAGTTCTGGACAACATTGGCCAGAAGAAAATAAGTATTTATTCAATTGAGGTTTCCACTTCTTAAATACTTTCCCACCAATGTTAGCCATCACAATGGGTGGATTTCATTTTAACTATAAACATACACATATAACTAAGTACAGTGCTTACAGACTTATTATTCATCCATGAGAGATAAAAGTTTGACAGAAATGTTCATTGCTGCTAATGACTTTAAAAGAAAAAAAGTTAATAAGTATTTTGTAACACTAAAACTATCTACCAACTTATAATTTCATCAGAGAATTGTAAACAAAAAAGAAACAACTGATTTTGTTTGTGTGTATGTGCATGTGACATATTATATAGACACCATGCTGCTAAAAGGAAATATACACAGAAAACATATATGAAATGTTACTCTGTTTATGGTTAGGATAGACCTAAATGTAATTAAGGCCATTAGCAAAATAAGGCAGTAATTATTGGGATGCTAAGGAAATGACTGAGAAAAGCACTTTCTCTGACAGTAGAAATAATTTCAACCTTGAGGGAAAACTAAGGCATAAACCTTGAGAGTATTCCAAACACAGAGCACAAAAAACAAGGTTGAAGAAACTTTACTTCTAGTCCCATTGTGGCCTGCTCTTTTCTGAAGATAAAACTGAGAAGGCTAGGATCTTGGGAAGAGGAGAAATTGAGGGGAGTTGAAAGAGTGAGGGGAAATTGTGGTTGGAATGTAATATATGAGAGAAAAATCTATTTTCAATAACAATTTTTAAAATAGAGCTTTAATGTATCTAATCTTGCTGTGAAAATCATAGCATTTCCTATGGGTTATATTATAATATTCTAGGAGAAAATAGTGGATTTCCATATGTAGACATGTTTTGGAAAAAAGACTATGCTCCTGGATATAACTATAATTTTATGTATGAAACTCTATATTAATTCCTTTCCTATTGCTACAATAAATCACTATGGCCAAGGCAACTTGTAAAATATCATGTTTAATTGGAGTTATGGCTCCAGAGGCTTAGTGTCTGAAAGCGTATTCAACCAGTGTGCTAGAATTAACCAGACCAGCTCAAAAACAACTATAATTTAATAATTGAAAAACAGGGAAACTCACATGACCGGGGTGGGGGGAGTTCCGATGTCCAAAAAAAACCATGCAAAGAGAGCGAGGCACCTGGAATCTCAGGTTTCCTTTCCTCACCCGAGGCGGCCACACCCTAGCCAAATGTGATTGGCCAAGCTTCCCCATCATCTCCCCCTTTTGTCTAAACAAGATTGAACCAAACCCAATGCAACTATATACAATATGAACAGATACCAAATATAAAACTACAAGCAACAAACAATATTAAGCAAGAATCAAATAACAAATGTTTTACTAAACATTCTATTTCAAGGATTCTAAATGATGCATTGACATTAAGTTTAGCTAAATCATGAGGAGGGTAACTATAATTATCTAATCTTTAACTCCATCAAAGATCAGAGAAGGGAAGTAATATTACTTGAGCAACGAGGAAGTACAAATGAGAAACTTCCAAAATGTGTAACAAATGATAGAGACAACTGNTAAATCATGAGGAGGGTAACTATAATTATCTAATCTTTAACTCCATCAAAGATCAGAGAAGGGAAGTAATATTACTTGAGCAACGAGGAAGTACAAATGAGAAACTTCCAAAATGTGTAACAAATGATAGAGACAACTGACTACCTGTCCAATCACCCAAAGTCTCATTTGCAATGTTGAGGCAACCAACTTTGGCTAAGGCCTAGCATATCTGACATACCATTTTTTAAGGCAAGAAATTTTTCAGAACTATCTTATCCTGTCTTGGCAGGATATAACAATCCTGTTTTTATCCATTTACGGATAATCTGTATCTCTGTCAGTGGTCAAGGTATGGGTGCTTCTTTGCCCAAAGGCCAGTTTTGTCAAGAAGACAAGCTCCAACTGGAGTGTCTTTAATGCTCAACATTCTCTCGGGAGTAGAGCGGTGTTTCCAGGAGTGATTGTGTCTCACTACCACAGAAATCTAGGTTAGATTAAAGGCCATTTTCTACAGCTCTTTGAAGAGGTTGAANAAACACTATGTAAGTATCTTAATCAGAGGTAGAAATGTACACTGCAACATGGTATGTATATCACTACTATGTGTGTATATATATATATATATCAATACATAAAAATGTTTTAAACAGAGGTAGAATCATATTTGCATACATATTCAATATAATTTAACTTTGTATCACTATATAAAAATCAATGCAATACAATTTTTTAAACACAATAACTCACAAATACCAATTTATTATCCTATCACCAATTATCCTTTTTTTTTTTCAGAACACCCCTGAGACTATAAAGTACCTCCTCCATCCCTCAACCACATACCAATTATAACCAACCCCTAAATGATGTCCCTAAACCTGAGAGCAAACTCTGCTGGGAGAGGGGACGTTGTCCTCTAAAATTGCTTCCAGCTGTCATGGGGGTGACAGTCTTCTTAGGGGGTCCTGTGAAAGAAATTGATGATAAAATTTTAAGATTAATATTTGGTCTGGAAAAATTGCTAATAGTCTCGGAGTGTTTTTGAGGAGGTCTGGCCAGAGTGTTGTAAAAGATATGCACCATTTGGAACTGCCTTGTACAGCTGGTACCAAAAAGCAGGTCTTGTGGTAGCACTATCAACATCATGATGTATTCCATTGCTGCAATAGGTCACGACCCCATAAATTCACTGCAATATTGGCTATATATGGCCTTAGTTTCCCTATTTGCCCTTCTGGCCCTATGCATTTAACCCATCTCATGTTTTGTCTTATCTGAGATAGAGTTCTAGTTCCCAGGAACTGAACATCTACCTCCTGAAGAGGCCATTTCAGATGCCAAGATTCTGGAGTAATGATACTTACATCCACACCTGTGTCCATTAAGCCTTTAATAAAAATGCCATTTATACACACTCTTAGCTTTGGTTTTTGTTCATTTATAGAAGTCTGCCAGAATGTACGCTTCCTTTGTCCTACCAGATTTCTTGACTCATTCTCCACATTTATCTCATCCTTCAGACCGTTATTGGTTTTGACAGCAGGCATGGAACCTTCTAAGTTTCCTGAAGAGACATGTTCTCAACAGTAACCGGAAATGACTGGACTACATTTGCCATGGGGGCCTTCAAGAGGCCCCTCATTGCATTTCCCAATGGTAACGGGTTTCCTTGTCTATCTCTTGTTGATCTACATTTATTTGTCCAATGTCTGCCTTTTCCACACCTCCTATGTAAACCTGAAGGCTGAGTCCTCCTCTTCCTGTTATTCCTAGAAGAGGCATTATTCCTGGAAATCCATTGCCTACAATCCCTTCTCATATGTCCCATTTTACCAAAATTAAAACATTTGGTATCTTGATAGCTTCTCTTACCATTGGAAATTGCTTCTCCTATCCACACTTCAGTGCCATAGTCAAATGTCTTGACATTCAATGTATGCAAGATCCATTCCTCCAAGGCAGCTGATCTGATCTTTAAAAACCCCAGGATCCCTTTTCACTCTACATTGGCATTCTCACAAGCTAAAGATTTAATTATTATATGTCTGGCTTCAGGATCAGTTATCCCTATTTGTATGGCCTTAGTTAGTCTTTATGAAAAGTCACTAAAAGGTTCTCTCTGAACCTGTTTAACCCTGAGATATGATTCCACTCTCTGTCCTGGTTCATGAACCCTGTGCCAAGCTTTTAAAGCTGCTGTGGCACATACTGATAAAATGTGGTCGTCATAAAGAGCTTGGTCCTGAAGATCAGGGTAAAGTCCATCACCTAGAATTTGAACTAGGGAAATCTCAGTTTCTTTTGCTCTTTCCTGCTGCTCTAAAATTCTAGCCTCCTCTTTAAAAAGGCACCTCCAATGCAATTGTGGGCCGCTTTCTCGTACAGCTGATGTTAATTGAGCCCAGTTGTGAGGTGTGGTCTTATTACTGAGAGCCCAGGTTTTGACTATCTCTCTAACAAAGGATGAATGTAGTCCATAATTCACAATCGCTTGTTTAATTTCTTTCAGACCACTCATTGTATGGGCTCCCATGTATGTTCCTTGATGACCTTAGCATATTTGGAGCTAGCTACCTTTTCTGATGTTATTACTGGAAAAGCAGGTAGAACTTTGGGGAAGCTATCCCGGAGAGTTTTGCATACTGACGAAGTGAAATTTTGCCTTTCTCCATTTTGCTCTTGTTTGTCAGAGTCTATAATTTCCTCAAACTTTTTAAATCTGTTTTCAATTACCTTCTGCAAGGCCTGAATCTCCAGTCCAGTATTATGCTCTAATGCCCTCATTGAGGATTCTAAGGTATGAACTCTGTCCATTAGAGACAATATCTCATCCTTGGATGTAATCCTCATGGCATGTATAGTACCTTCTTGGATGGATATTCCATCAGATAATCTGTTACCCATTTTACAAAGTCCGATTAATACATTCGGCAGTTTGAATCCTTTTTTTTTATCAAAATAAATCTTACCTGTAGTTTTTTTTTTCAAATCCCCAAGAGTAGGTGTAATACCCTTTGCCTGCCAATAGGTGGCAGGGTGTACACGAATCCACGTGGTGGGTGAATGAGAACAAAAAAAAATTCTGAAAGATATACTCAAATCAAGAAATTAAACTCATGACCATGCACTGCATGAGTTACATAACCACCTGCTCCGATGGCTGTAGAGCTGAGCGGCTGGCTCCAGTGGCAGCAGCGGTGGCTCTGGGCATGATTGAATCTGCTCTCTGGCAGGCCTTCAGGTTCCTGAGCTCGATGTGTGGGCGTCCCTTCTCCCCTCTGCGGCTCAAGCCGAAGCTGCTGCACAGTGGCTGGTGGGCAGGCAAGCAAGTGGGATTGAGTGAACCTAGAAGCTGGCATGCAGGCCGGCTGGAGGGAAGGCAACTGCGGGGTGCATGGAATGGGTGCTTCTAGACCTGAGGCACGAGCTCGTTTGCTCTTAGGTCCCCTCGTTCTCTGCCAAGACGTGGGAGAAAACTGCGCTTGGCAGGGGCGTGAAATGTTGCGGGTATCTGTGCCCAAATGGATTCAGCAAGGCCCCAACTGGCCAGAGCCTTAAAGGGCTCCAAAAAGCACCACGTTGGGTGCCAAGTGAAAGCGTATTTGACCAATGCACTAGAATTTACCATACCAACTCAAAACCAACAAATACAATTTAATAATTGAAAAAAGGGGAAACTCACACAACAGGGTAAAAGTTCCACTGTCCAAAAACACTGCACTAAGAGAGCAAGTGCACCTGGACTCCCAGGTTTTCTTCCCTTGCCTCAGGCAGCCACACCCTAGCCAAATGTGATTGGCCAAGCTTCCCCATCAAGTGCCTATAATAGTGAATAAAGGTAGATTGGCAGATACAGCTAAGAGTTCTCATCTTCATCTGTAAGAAGAAGGCATGGCACAAGTCTATGAAACCTCAAATCTTCCTCAGTGCACACCTCTACCAACAAAGCTGCACCTCCTCATCCTTCTTAAACAGTTCTGCCATTGGAGGCCAAGTAGCAAACATCTGAAAAGATGGGGGCCATTCTCATTTAAACCAACCCAAACGCTTCAAAAACTGTGTTAACTAGACAATGTTAACTGTGTTAAATAGACAATGATAATTTTATTTTAAACTGTGATCTGATTATAATGTAAAATTATTAACTAAACTATGCAGCAGTGACATCAATTAATGTAATGAGCAGAGATTAGTGAAAAGCAAGTAAGCTATTTATTACTTACTTCACCCTTGTATGGAAATATTGACCTTCATAGGGTATTACAATTGTTTTATGTAGTAACTTATTTGGCATATTAAAGAATTTGAAATTTTTTCTGTTACTTTGAAATTCTCTCATTTTTACCATGTAAATACTTACATTTTACTCTTAAATATATTTTGTTGAATTGAAAATGAGTCCTTTATAATTCCTTTAAATCAAATAAAAATCCAGAAATATTTTCTACTAGTAAAGCCAAAGAATATAAAATCATTTTCAAGAATATATAAAGATATATATATATATATATACACACACACATTGGTTTGTTCGAGACAGTGTTTCTCTGTAGCTTTGGAGCCTGTCGTGGAACTAACTCTTGTAGACCAGACTGGTCTCAAACTCATAAAAGATCTGCCTGCCTCTGCCTCCTGAGTGCTGGGATTAAAGGCATGAGTCACCACTGCCTGGCTTAAACAATAATTTACAAAACATTTTTGTTTGAAACATTTAGCAATAATAAATTTGTAAAATAACATTTTAAATGCCCTCATATTTTAAAGATACACATTGATACACAGGTTTAATATCTAGAATAATAAAAAACTTCTTTGTGCTTTGTCTTTGTTTAGTTGATTTGTTTTTTTCATGGTTTTACATTAGTTGACTTTAAAGGTAATGCCCTTTACCATGTTGGGAAAAAATTTATTTTAGACAAGAAAAAAAAACTTATTAGCAAGTAGCCTTTCTTTTTTCCTTTGAAAGGAAAGGATCTAAGGAAAGAGCTCCTGTAGCCCAGAAAGGTAATACAAATATGGGTGATTATACTCTGGGATCACAGACACAGACTACAGGATGGAAAACATTTGAGTAAAACTTCAGTTGTGAGAGGCATTGAAAAATGTTTTATTATTCTGGAGATTAATTTCTGGGCTTCTGACATGTAGTACATATGCAGACACATGAACAAACATTGTACTTGATATAATGGTGGATATTTATACAGAAAGCCTTGAAGATTTATGCTATTTTCTCTTGCAGATGACTGAAGTTCACAACTTTATTCACTTTCACGCTTGTCTGAATACTACTCACTCAACTGATTTTACTTCATCTGCCTCAGGCCCTCCCCATTTTAACTTCAAGCCATAAAAAAGTTCATTATTAAAACTGCCCAGAAAACACTACGTCAAAGCAGTTAATGGATGTCTCAAAGAGAAAACATGCATTTCCTTATTTGTCTCTCACTTCATTTATGTCCCCCTATATCTTGCTAGAAAAATTTCTTTCCAGCTTTGCATGGTATAATTTGACTGTGATGCTCTCTGGCATTTTACTATCGAGGCATTTCCTTGGTTAAAGGAAAAGATTTGCAAAACCAGTCCAAAAACTTTATTATCAGGGCAGAGCATCAGTGTGTTTCTTGAACATTGATCACACACGGAAAGTGTGAGAGTTGGAGGAGAATGAATCATCCTAGATTACCTATCCAGGACTTGAGAGGTTACCACAGATGCGGCAGCCATGATTAACTTGCCAAAGTTGCAGGGAAATTTACAGAGGCTGTTCTGTGGAGAAATAGAAACCCTATTTGCAAGATCCTTACTTGGGAAAGGTGTCTTAAATCAGAGAAAGCTTAGATGTGAAAATTCTGTCCAGGCTCCCCAAGGATCTAGGAGTCCTGATAGTCCTCACCACAGTCTGGCTTTTCACAACCTGACTTGGCATTCGCATTTAGATTACTTTAGCAGAAATACAGGTTTAACACTATAGATATTCATGTGGGAATTTTCAATATTCTGGGGAAGATAGTAAGATGGGTGTCTTAATTAATGAACAAAAAGAACTATGATATTAGCTGTTCATGTATTCTATCTAGACATTAGTTTCTGTAATAATTACTGACAGATTCTTCTCTCTGCATAGTTTAACCAGTACTTAGTAGGATGTACAAGTCAAGGCAGTGCAACCAGTAAATATGGCAGACCAACAGGTATTGTTGTTTTATATCCTTCAGGAAATTTGATCATAGCCTTACTGTACTGACTAGGGAAAAATTCGAAGCTACTTGCTTCTTATTAAGAAAAAAGCACAATTATTTTTAGAATATAAGCATTAAAATAATCTAAGGCATAGCCTTTGACCATCTGTAACTCAGAGATGAGCACCTTTGCTTAATATTTTTATTTGAGAGAGTAAACTGAAGTAAGGAACTTAATCTTGCCAAAAAATGGGTCTTTTATGTAATAAATCCACAACAGGAAATATTTCTTTATTTATGAACATGAATTTTCCTACTGCAGCATCTCAGGAGAATATAATTTACAGACAGACATTTAAAGAAAGGATACAGTATGAGAAACTGTAGCAAAAGGAATTCATCCTCTCTAGCCCTTCTGCCTTCTGTCCTGTGAATCACAGCTTGCTTTATATCTGAGTGTGCAGGAGCAAGAGACTCCCTCGGAAGGAGCTAGAATTGAATCTGGAGTACTTTAATCTGAAACTTTCTGGTCCCTAGCCTGTGAGAAGCACACTTCTGGTATTTATTAGTTCTCAATCCCAGATAGTCTCCTGCAGTTATATAAACTGCACAACCACACATTTGTTGTGGTGGTGTTTTGTTTATTTGATTTCATGATGCTTCTGTTGTCTGTTACATTGTCTTCCACCCTTTTCTTTGATTCAATATAAAGTTTTCTGTTAGAAATAATATAGCATATTTGAACAGTCAAATTTTTAGCTCTTTGTTTCCTCCAATTTTGTTGAAGATTTTTGACTATTGTTAAGAAATATAATTTTTGTTAAGAAACAGGACAGTACTAAAACATTTTTCTTTTTACTTCAGTGAATCTGTTTTGCGATATTATTTAACTTGTAAAATTTAACAAATTGAAATGAGTGTCAGTTGGTCCAGATTAGTGCTCAAGTACTTTGTGCTTTTCTCTATCATTAAAACATTCCTCTTCCTGTATATTTTTAAAACTTCAGAAGTGTTCTTAATATCCACAAAACATACCTATACTGAATTAAGAAAGTTTTGTTTAACCCTGCATTGAGTCTGTAGGACTAGCAATTTTTTCCCAAGAACTAAAAGACTCAGCATTATAGCGAAACAGACTTCCAAGGAAACATTCAGCTACATATGAAGTGCTGACTGTAAGACTGATTTAATTTCTCTACATTATATTAATTTGATATTATCTTCAGTTCTACACATGAAACTGACATATTACTATGTGGATATGTGTATGTGGGTATATATATATATATATATATATATANTATCATAATGAAACAGGGAACATAAGATGATTTGTTTTAAAATACTAATTTTGAAAATCAGTTTGTTCATGACAAAAACCAAACTCTAGGTTTGGCTATATAGTAGACATTACTGATAAGCAGCAATGAGGGCATGGGCTTACTTTATCCTTTAGCTAAGACATTCAGTTTACTGTCCAACGCTGAAAGAATGATTGTTTAAACTTAGCTTCCAAGTTTTAACCTCATAAACAATTTTGTAAATTAAAATATATAATTCTATTCAAGGAAAATAGAAAAGATACAGGAAATCTAAGAACAGTTAATATAGTTTGCTCAGACTTCTTTGCAAACATTTTATGAAATTTCAAATGTGAACAAAATGTGCATTATTCTCTTGGACTTCCCCTATAACATTCAAATCTTCTGGAGTTTGAGTATAGCAGGGGCTCTTTGCTAACATTGGTATAAATGACTGAGCAAGCATCTCTATAGTTCTTCTCTTACCCACTCAAAGTTCATAATGCCTTGAAATTATATAAAATTTCCATTTGGTAGATTGCAATTTAATTACTAACATATGATTTGAATGCACATTTTGTGAGGCATGAAATTTAAGACGTATTATAAGTATTGATAAGCATTTACTATAACAAAGACTTTTAACCATGATGTATATTTAAGAAGAGAAATTAGAGGTCTTTGGAAAAGTAAACACGGAACAACTCTTGCAAAATATCAAAAATTTTTAGATAAAGGTCATAGGTTTATATTGCAGAAAATGAATAATGAGCACAAACAAATGGAAATATGAATGTACTCAAACATGCAAATTCTTCATAGAAGAGACAAATATTTTATAATTTAATATTTCACTTGTTAAAACATTACCAAATAGTCACAAGTATTAAGTAAGTCCTGTGTGCTTTTATGGGTAAAGTATGAGGAAACTTCATATTTGCTTTCATTGTTTATTTGACCAAGAATTTTCATAGTTGAATTATGACACACTTTTAATCCATATTTATTTCATACTAAGGGACCTAATGTCCTTGTTTCCATGTTATCCTTTAGCTAAGACACTCAGTTTTCTACTTTTTATGTGTTAGAGTTTGCTTGAGAACAAACTGAACATTTCATCAAAGAGCATTAGTGACTAATTTTTTTTCTCATTATTGTGTGTGTGTGTTTTCTTTAGCAGGTGTATGTTTTCAGGTACATGGGGCAGCCAGAAGTTAATGTTGTGTGTCTTCAATCACTTCTCTACAGTTTTCCGTATACCTACTAAGTTGATAGTTTTAATCACTGTTTATTGCTGTGGGACAATGGCCTTGTAACCTGAAAAGATTTGTCACTTGTATTGATTTAATAAAATGCTGATTGGTCAGTAGCCAGAAAGGAAGTATAGGTAGGGTGAACAGAACAGGAAAATTCTGGGAAGAGGAGAGACTCAGTCTGCAGTTGTATAGGAAGGGAGGGCCCCACTTAAAAGATACCAAGCCATGTGGCTAACACAGACAATAATTATAGGTTAATTTAAGATGTAATAGTTAATAAGAAGTATGAACTAAAAGGCGAACCAGTTTATAATTTTTTAAAGATTTATTTATTTATTATGTATACAATGTTTTTTCTGCATGTACACTTGCCCACCAAAAGAGGACATCAGATCTCATCACAGATGGTTATGAGCCACCATGGGGTTGCTGGAAATTGAACTCGGGACCTCTGGAACAGCAGCCTGTGCTCTTAACCTCTGAGCCATCTTTCCAGCCCACCAGTTTATAATTAATGTAGACCTCAATGTGTTTCTTTAGGACTGAACAGCTGTGTGACCAGAAAGAACAGAAACCTATGTCAACAGGTTTTTTTTAGTACATGAGTGTAATGTTAGCAATGAAGTCTGTTCCTGAAGGAATTACAGACATGCCTTGACTATCATGCTTTACTTTTATGCATTTTTTGAATATTAGTAGTTTTACAAATGAAAGCTGTGGCAGCTTGAATTCACTATATCCTCTGACACCATATTTTTCCTAACAGTTTGCGATTGCTATATATGTGTCACATTATTAAATAAAAAATTAATTTTTAGCATCATATTTTGCATTAGCAACTTTTCATGTTCTTCTGACAGAGTCAAACTAGGAAGGAAAGTCAGTTTTGACTCACACTTTGAGTGTAATGTACTTCATAGTGGGGAAGGTGTGATTGTCATTGGGAGTAATGATTTTAAGTTGTGCTCCTCCAATATAGTTCTCAAGGACTGAGTAAGGATATGTTAAGATATTTAAAAGTGGTAGATGATTATGTCATTGGGTATATTAGCCTAAGAACAGCTTACTACAGTTATTATAGGAGTCTATGTAGCAGTAGTTACCAAAAGTGGTAGATTGAATATGGAATCTTCTACTTTCATGTTTTGCCGTAGTCTATCTTTTTATGTGGGCAGGCCTATTCCTTCTTCACTACGGTGCTGCTGGTACCACTCAGCTGCAAGCCAGTCCCAATTAAACATTTTCCTTTCTAGGAGTTGCCATCATCCTGGTGTTTCTTCACAGGAATAAACTTTAACAAAGATAAAATATTTATTGCACATTGTAAAGGTCACAGCTGAAATATGAAAACTAGCCAATACGGATTGCCCTTATATTGGTCTCTATTTTTTATTACTCAGTTATGTGATGTCATCTGTGTGGCATGGTAGCATGCATCTTAATTACAGTACAAGAGAACTAAACAGGAGCATCCATAGAGCTTGCTGGCCAACCCAGTGTAATCAGATCAGTGGGTTCCATGTTCAGAGATAATTTCCCGAAATATAAGCTGAAGTGATTTAAAAAGATATCTAATGTTGACTTCTTGCCTCCACACAGATGGGCACACACATTAACACTCATACATGTGCATGTTCTCTCTCTTTCTCTCTCTTATACACACATACAAACACACACACATACACACACAAACCCAAGTGCAAATTTATTTTTTGTATTCATAATCTACCTTTATCAAGGTTTAAAAGGCCAAAATTAAGTGGCTTACACCTTTTGTTATTAAAAATTCTGATGGTCATAATGTAAGGACATAAAAAGAATTTTAAAAAGAGGTATCTTGTGAGGGTTCTGTATCTGTGTTCACAGGCACCAGAAAGAGAGCCTGGCACACTGGTCAAGTTTGAGCTTCTAAGACCTAAAAGCCCATACCACCCCACACAGTGACACACATCCTCCAACAAAACCATACTTCCTTCAATAAGACCAGTTCCTATGGAGCCCATTTTTATTCAAATCACCACAAACCACTTCCTGTCTTCCAAAGGCTTGTTGTCATATCATAACGCAAAATTCATTTAATCCAACTTTGAAAATCCCCATAGTCTTTAACAGTCACAAACATGTTTTAAAGTCCAAAACTAAAGTATCTTCTGAGTCTTCTAAAAATTTCTTAGTTGTAACCCCTGTAAAATCAAAATGAAAAAATAGATCACATACCTCCAGCATGCAATGGCACAGAATAGACATTACTGCTCCAAAAGTCAGGAAAGTGAGCATTCTAAGGACTCCAAGGCAGTCAAGGATCTTCAATGCTTCACACAATGGTCTCTCTAGGTCTCTATTCAGTGACACCCTGATACACATCTGGCTTTGGTGGCTTTCCTTAGTTGCAAAGGAATTTTCAGTACTTCTTTCATGTATCCTTGACTCTAAAGCCAGAACCACTTGGCAGAAGCAAAAGCTGCTAAGTTTTAATGCTTTCTGGTGTTAGGATTCAGGATTTGCTGGACTGCCCTGTCATCTGACAGGATGTACCTTAGCTGTACCCTGGTCAATCCAGGGTCCTGGTTTGTGGGCAGGTACAAAGGTCCCTTAAAGACACAAGTTCTGCCTACTCAGGTCTCTCTTTTCCTTGTTCTTCTGAAGTGGTTGGTCTCTGCCTCTCTCCCTCTACCCTACTTTCTCTCTCTCCCTCCTCTCTGTCTCTCTCTTTTGCTCACTTTCTCTGTCCCTGTGTTTCTCCCTTCCTTCCCTCTCCCCTACCCTCCTCTTCTCTCAATAAAATCTACATCCAAGCTATGTCTGTATGGCATATTCTGTCACCTACCACAGTATGGGCCCAACACATTATGTAAAGCCACAAAGATCTCGCGCGAACATTGTAATAGCAGCTGGGGCTAGAACACACATTTTTTTTTCTTTTTTTACCAGCTTTCTGTGTTTGATGGTTTTCTTCCTTGCCTAAGATTGGCTGCCCTGGATTTCACTCTGTGGACCAGGCTGTCCTTGAATTCACAGATCCATTAGCCTCTGCCTTCTGATTGATAGGTTTAAAGTTGTGTACTACCATGCCTGGCTCTAAGCTTTTCTTTAATTACTTTTGCCTTTCTTTAATTCCATTTCACTTTTCTCTTACTTATTTTCATAAGCTGAAAGCTTACCTGGGTGGTGTCTAATTCTTAGGTCACCTTTATTCCACAGAGCATAAGTTTTTTTTATTATTATTATATCTGTTTACAATACTTGGTGCTCCTTTTCTCCCTAAATGTTACATTTTTAATTTTCCTCCCTCAGCTTGCTCTTTTCCGTTATAGACCATTTCTTTGGACAAGGGAAGAACCATCCACATTCTTAACCAAAATATCATAAGAATAGTCTCTAGGCCTCATACTAACATTCTTCTCTTCTAAAAGTTCTCAAGCCAGGCCCTCACAGTTCAAATCATCTTCAGCACTGCACCACTGTCTTTCATGTTCCTACAAGGAAAGTCCATTAACTCCCACATAAAGCATTTAATTCATTTTCTAATCCAAAATTTCAAAATCTACATTCTTCCATGCAAAACATGGTCAGTTCTACTACTGCAAAACCCCGTCCCTGGTATCAGTTTCTGTCTTATGGTTTTATTGCTGTGAAGAGATACTATGAACTCAGCATCTCTTATAAAGGTAAGCATTTAAAAGGGGCTGGCTTACATTTCAGGCATTTTGTCCATTATGTTCACAGCAGGAAGCATGGCAGTATGCAGGGAGACATGGTGCTAGAGAGGTAGCTCAGAGTTCTACATCTCAATCTGCAGGCAGCAGAAAGTGACAGTGAGGCACAGCCTAAGCTTGAACTTCTGAAACCTAAAGGCTCACCCACTAATGACACACCTCCTCCAACAAAGCCACACCTCCTCCAACAAGACCAAACCTCCCGAGAGTACCACTCCCTTTGAGTCTAAAGGGACAAGATTTATTAAATCATCACACACACTGCCATGGCAAGGTACAAATGCTTGTATAATAATGGCATGAACATCAAGAGAGTAAGCAATCATATCTTGCTTGGATTTAAAGCCAGCTCCAGAGCATTATCAGGCTAACAATACATCCCTAGTCAGATTATATCAATCCTAAGGGACAAACACTGTTATGCTGGTAAAAAAAAAGAAAGAAAGAAAGAAAGAAAGAAAGAAAGAAAGAAAGAAAGAAAGAAAAGAATTTTAAACCAATTCCTAATAACTAATAACTTATCTTTACAATAATGTATCAATGCATCTCTCACCCCTCATACAAGAAGTATTTGTTTGCAGTGGATAGCGGTGGACAATTGCTGTGGGAGAATTGTCTGTAATCTGTCAGTCATGTTTTAAATAAATGCTGATTGGCCATGCAGGAAGTACAGGTGGGAAAACCATACAGGAAGTAGAGGTGATGCAATGAGAACAGGAGAATTCTGGTAAGGAAGAAGCTGATTCCTCCCAGTCCTGCGTAGACCATCGAGGAAGCAGGATGTGACCTGCCAGCTGAAAAAAGGTACCAAGCCATGTGGCAAAAATACGTCAGAATAATGGGTTAATATAAGCTGCAAGAGCTAATAAGTAGCCTGACCTAATGGTCCAATGAGCTTTATAACGTATAGAGATCTCTGTGTGATTTTCTTCGGGGTTTGCTGGCTGTGGGGTACCAGGCAAGACAGAAACCCCAAACTTGCAGGCCCCATTCATGTTACAAATAATGTTTAACAAAGTGACCCCCAAATTATCAAGAACTCAAACAACAAGAGACTGCAAAATATTCTGCCCCAAAATTACATTCCTTCTTTCCCAAGACTCAGAGATCATTGCAGAAGATGGGTAAAGTATAGGCACATGAGGCAGTATATTCTGGACTCAGCATGGCAATTGAACATATGCACTCAAAGTGATTGGGACAGCATGCATAAATCTTTGAAAACCCAAGACAAATCAAATCCCTATACAAAAAGAGGAGTCAAGCAGTTAATCTCATCCCACGAAATAGAGCTATTGAGAATTGTATAGCTGCTGGGAGATAGAGAGAAAGTTTTTTTTTTGTAAGAGTATCATCCTAGTCCTGGGTTTGTTGATCATGCTTTAGTAGATGACCAGATATTCAATAGCATTTGAACACAGCAAATTGGTCTTGAATGATTTTTTATAAAAAGTAGCACAATAATCCAGGAAAAGGTGGATAAATTGGAAAACAGCTTTTTTTTTAAGGGACATAAATATAGATAAATTTCTGGTAGGGAGGACAGGAGAAAAAGAATGGGAGAGATATTTGTGAATGAGGGAGTTCCAACTATCAAAAGAACTTTGTATCATTATGTATTCAGAGAATTATCAAAGAAAACATCCAATAAAAGCTATTTGTAAAAGATATTGAACATGGTCATGAGTTTCTTTAGGACACCAGAAATGTTCTACTAATCAATATTTTATCCAAGATATATTTTTCTTCTCTTTCCTTTTCTCTTTCTGAAGAAAAACAGATTTAAAGGTTTTAGATTCTCTCAAAGTCAAGAGCAATCAAACAAAGGCAAGCAAGAAGTAGCAATGACAACAAACCCACTCCCAATGATCATTACCTTGATCAGACTGCAATCATCAGCACTGGGAAAAAAATCATCCACTAGCAAAAGGACTATTACCTGCTGGAGACTCAAGGTTGGTTGCATTTTAAACAACAAATTATTTTAACTAATTATATATTATATACTTTTAAATGATACAATCCTTCTAAATATTTAGTAAGTGCAATATGAACATAAATTGTAATGCACTAGGAAATAGGTTAAGTTACATGCCTCATTATATTGCAGTATCTACTTTATTAAGCCATCTTGATCAGAATCTAATTAAACACTAAGAAATGTAGGAGAAGGGCATGCTTGTTCGTCCTGGCCACAAAGAACAGAAATAACTATATAGAAATTGTATTAATTAAATCGCTGCTTGGCTCATTTGCTCTAGCTTCTTATTGGCTAACTTTTATATTAATTTAACCCATTTCTGTATATCGCCTGGCGGCAGTGACTAAACAGCAAAGATTCAGCATGTCTTACTCTGGCGGTGGCCCCATGGTGGTTCTCTGGCTCTGCTCTTCCTTCTCCCAGCCTTCAGTCCATCTTCCCTGCCTACATAAATTATGCCCTATCAACAGGCCAAGGCAGTTTCTTTGTTCATTAATGGTGATGACAGCACACAGCAGGAACTCACACATCAAAGATATGCTTTAATCTGAAATCCTTTTTCAGAATTTCTGTGACTAATAAAAATCCAGAGAAATGTGATAATGATTTATAATCTGTCTTTCCCCTCAATTACAGTATTAAATTTGTTACAATGAAAGTTTCTCTTTCAATAATTCTGAACTTAAATATTATATAAGGGCTCTAATTTTACTCTACAGTAGTTACTAACTTCCCTTAATCAATGCACATTCATTGTGAGGTTAAGCTATTTCATAATCAATGAGCCATTACATATTCTATCTTGCAGTTTGCATTAAAATATTTGGGTTTATTTTTGAGAAGTCTCATTTAATACAACTTTTGATAGTAACAGAAGAAACTTGCTGAATAATTTCAACTTTCTTTTTACTGATTTCCTTCTTTCTTTCTCAGCAATTTCTACAAAGCTTCATTGAAGGCTTAATTATGCATTAATTTTACATATAACATTTTAATGTTTTAGTGTAAAATTTCCCATTTTTAATTTGTTTACCTTGATTTTTAATTTTATATGCTTTTTTAAGCTTTCTTTGTTTTTTGATAATATTAAGGTTTGGAAAACATGGTTATAATTTTTATGATACATACCATAAATGTGATTAAAGAGTACATCAGTATAGTTCTGAATTCTTAAAATCTCTACTTTTCACAAACATCACTCTTTCTTTCTAACAACTTTCTATATCTTAGATCCTCAGAGAATAAACACAGTCATTGGTACCTTCTTGGTTTTATACTAATGAGATTAATATAATACAATGAAATAGGTGATCATTGTTAAAACAGTTCTATTCATACACTCTATGAGCTAAAATAATACAAAAGAATCTAGAAAATCTGCATATGCATGAATAATCAGATTCTTCAAAATATTTGGTGCCTGATATCATACTGAAACCCAAATTCAAATGTGTCCTAGTCATGCACCTTGGTAAAATGCAATCGCTTACCAACTGACAATATAATTTCGTAATTAAACTCTCAAAGACATTAATTTCTCTCAGACAACCTTGCATTACATGTTGATTAACCAGTTACTTGAAAGCGTTCAGTGTCCTAGCACTCTGCCTATTCACATCGACCTTGCCTGGTTTCCCCTTTGGTTGCTGCATTCAATCTGGTACATTTTGTGACCTTACATTGGTGGGGGGAGGGAAGATGTAACATTTACAAACTCCCCAAGGAAACAACAGTTCTCATTCATAGAAATATCCTGAGTATCTCAAATTAAGTGATCTTTTCTGTTAATCATGAAGAAATTAATAATTGCAAAGATTTCTTCTTTAACTGAGAAAGTTCCATTTTAGCAGTTTTATTTATATAAACGTCAGGATTGTCATTATACCTCTGAATTTTCTTAAAATTATTCCAGAATGTTTTATACCTTTTTCTTTCTTTTTTTAAACTTCTCTACATCTGAATGGATATTCCAAAGCAGAGCAGTACACTCTAATAACTGTTGCATGTTGCTCTCTCTGATTCTTTATACAACTAAACCAATAGACATATTTCACTAAGTTTTTCTTTCAAAACTACTCAGTGTTAGTACAAATACTAATATATGGACTCAATTACATGAAACACTTACTACTTGACCATTGCAAAATAGTTATGGCCTGTAATCATATGATGATCATTTAAATTTGAAAATTTCATTTTGTAATGTAGATTTGTAGAAAGACTTAGTTTTGTTTTAAGAAGGTTAATCTGATAGAGATTTGAAAATCTACAGATTTGAAAAGACAACAGAATATTTCAATCACTACTGTACTCTGCATATTTTTAAAAGGGTAAATGATCTTTCTAATTGCCCCAAACTAAACTTCTACACTCCACAGTAATGTAGGAGGGTTTTCTATCTATCTGTTGCTTTCATTTGTTAATTAATAAAGAAGACTGCTTGCCTGATAGATCAGAACATAGGTAGGTGGGGAAAACAGAACAGGAATGGTTGGAAGAAAAACGCAGAGTCAGGCAGATGCATGAAGCTCAGGCCCAAGATGGACGTGGGTCAGAATCTTCCTGGTAATCCTCGACCCCGTGGTGATACACAAATTACTAGATATGGGTTAAGAAAAATGTGAGAGTTAGCCAAGAAGAGGCTAGATATAATGGGCCAGGCAGTGCTTAAATGAATACGATTTATGTGTTGTTATTTCCGGGACTAAGGTAGCCATGCAGTAGCCAGGCGGGATGAAAAGCAAGCCCGCTGCTCCTATCACTACACCACAGTCTTGTTGAGGTCCACATTCTGTTTGTACACACTGGTGTTTTATGAGATATTCTGTTTTCATAACCACACCTCTGGCATTTTTCTTTTTGTAGAAAAAAAACTCTCTGCCAAACATAATTTAATTCTTTTGTTAAATAACCATTCCTATTGCACTAGCTATGGAACTATAAAATGTACTTTGTTTTTCATACATTTTTTTTTGCCTAATAAGAAGTACCATGTTCTCCCAGTCACAGATCTAAGCTTAAAATCTAGTCTTATGAACTTTCAATTCATTGGTCTTTTCAATTTTCTTATGTTTTCTTTTTTACTGTTATCTACATTATATAATTCAGTATCAGTCAGATAACCACAGGTAATTATAATAACTGTGCTTCTTTAGTTTTTATCAATACTTGCAACCATCTATACAAAAGTTTTTAATAAAGTCAGTCAGTAATGACTCTATGCTTAGTTTGCAAAACATTTGGAGATAATTTTTTACCTATCTCTCTATAGAGATCAGAGGGCAAAGAATTTCACAAGAAATAATCATTAAAGAGTACCATGAGTCACCCAAGGAATTTTAGTGTCATTCTTGACATTATTAATAATTGATTCTGAGAGGTTTAAAACCATGAGCTTCACCTTATTAGACAGTTTTGCTTTTAACACAGTTCTGGACCTCTGGTATCATAGGTTATGAAGTTCCACAAATAAGTTCAAGAGACACTTGGTTATAACAAACACTCTGCATTTTCAAGACAGGTACTTGGCACCAGTGTGGAGAAGGAAAGGTTCACTCATTGAACAACTGCCATGCTTGAAAGTCATCATTGTCTCAGGTTGTAGAGAGATCCGGAAATGGAGAAAGGGGAAAATTATTGATACCAAACAAATTAGTCTGCCTTGCATTTCCAGTCACAGGCAAGAGTCCTGCACTCCCACAGATTAGTACTTTCACTTGGGTCTTTTGCCGGCAGTGCCAAAGGCCCATTTTCCTGCCTTCTTTTATAATAATATAAAACAAATTAATTTACACCATTACCAGAAGTAGATAATAACAAAGGAATGACAAATATTAAATTATGGGGGTTTTATTATAATATATATTATATCACTCTACCTCTCTCTTTCCTCCCTCCAGCTCCGCCCATGTACCTAATTGTTTTTACTTAAATCCATCGTCTCTATTTCTGTCAATGTCAGTATAGACATAGATATAGATATAGATATAATATACAATGTTTATACACATATATATATATAATATGTGTGCTTTAAGTGTATGTTTATAGTGTTCTGTTTATATAATGTTATTTATATGTATACTCTTTCAGAACTGACCATTTAAGTACTGGATAGGTAATTTGGACTCTTCTGAAAAATAGGCTATTTCTCTTATTCTCAACATTCATTGCTTGCTTGTAGTTCTTTGTGTATAGCTGAAATCTTGTGAGATTTCCTTCTTTTTCTTTAGAATATCTGATGTTGTCATTGCTGTTCAGACCATAGTAAGAGAGATGTATGAAAAACTCCATGAGCGTAGTTTCTCTGATTTTCAAGAAGACACAACCTCACATCAAACACCCTTTACCCTAGCTGTTATAAGGTTTCAACCCCTCTTTTAAAATGATCCTTATTTAGAGGTATTGCATTGTAGATTTATAAGTTGGGGCTGGACAGATCTCTTGGTTGTGGAAATTTGATGGCTTATGTTGTGTTTGTTTGTTTTTCATAATTCTCACTACTTATGGTGGTTTCTGTAAGAATGGCTAGTCTAGCCCCATATGTTTGAATGCTTAATAATTAAAGAATGGCACTACATGAGGAGGAATAGAAAATGTGGCCTTGTACTAAGGAGGATGTGGGAGAAAATGTGTCACTGAGGGTGGACTTAGAGGCTTCAAAAGCCCAACTCAGGCCCAGGATCCCTCTCTGTCCTCTCTCTCTCTCTCTCTCTCTCTCTCTCTCTCTCTCTTATCCTATTGCCTATGCATCCAGATGTAGAACTTTCAGCTGCTTCTCCATTACTATGTTCTTTCTGTATGCTGCTATGTTCCTTTCCATTATGATAATGGACTGAAGCACCTATTAAATGTCTTCTCTCATAATAGTTCCCAAGGTCATATTGTCTCTTTACAGCAATAGAACAGCAACTAAGACACCCCTTATTAAGGAAACTTCCATTTGAAACGAATGGAGACCATAGCAGCATATTTTTCAACCATGTTGTAAATATTTACTCTTGTTTCTAAAGATAACTGGAGCTCTAATTCCTCATCAAATAAACTTCTCTTAAATTATTTTATCTTATTTTACTTTACCTTTATATAAAAAAGTCTTTGATGTAGCATGCGTAAAGAATGATAGCAGTTGTAAAATTCATACTTATATATTGAATTACATAGATTGAAACAATATAAGTTATTATTTGATTAAATCAATTTAAAGTGATGCTAAGCATGCAAATTGTTTCAAACAATTTAGAATGAATTATGGTAATGGTATCTAGCATTTTGGACCAGTATCTAAAATTTTATACAGTGAAAGTAAGTGTTATTGTTTGGAATGAACGTATTTAAGTATTTATTTTATGTGAGTGTGTAGTTGTCTGTGTATGTGTGTGTATGTATATGTGTTTTGAGGAGTGTAATTGTGTGTTCCTGATATAGCACTTAATCTGAATTTGTGACAAAAGGTATAACCTCAGCTGAATGCATAATGATGACATTTTCCATAACAATACATAAATATAATACATTCAGAATCAGGCCAAAGATGGAATAGGTTGATGAATGCAAAACATATCAAGTTTGACCTTATGGGCACTCTCAGACATAAAATATGAATGTCAACTTAATACTGTAAAAGCAGTTTGATTACGTTTATCAAAGCACAAAGAAAAGTTACCAAAATGACAGATGATTCTTGAGATAACAGAAAATAGCAGTTTCTATGAACTATGTATTATGGTCATTTTTACTTTCTGTGTAACGGAATTGAATGCAGCATTCTGCTTCTTACTAATTTTATTAAAATTTATAAAGGAACAAATGTATGCTAATTGTGCTTAAAATAATTATTTAAATAGTTACTGAGTTTACAGTAAATATAGTGTAAATAATGGGATATAATGATGGTTTTAATAAATAATACAGGGGCTGTACCAGAAGATCCATTGGAGGGGTGAGTGTGTTCCTGACTGGCCGGCAGAAGCCGCACAAAGGGAGCACAAATATTCCTCAACCCGCTAAACTCTCTGGTCATTCTGCAGGGGCTTCTCTCCCTGGATACTACTTCTCTCTTCCTATCCCATCCCAGCTTGCACCCAGGCTCCCCTTCCCT
>LOEQ01007989.1:66864-86881 GCA_001685075.1 Bramus lutescens
TATCTATCTATCTATCTATCATCTATCTATCTATCTATCATCTATCTATCTATAAATCCATCTATATCTATATCTAAATCTGTATATAGAGATCAGTCTACTCAAATTAAACTGCTATTATAGATATGAAACTCTCAATGTAATTAAAATATTTTTCTTACTTAGAAAGGTCATACAAAGAGCATATTTGTTTCATTTGAATAAATACTGACATAATTTGTAAATATGCTGACAGAGTATAAAAATAATGTCAAATTATGAAGATGTGAGCTTTTCCAATGCTTTGAACATGGTTTAAAAGTGCTAAAAGCATAGAGAAAAGATAAACATTTCATCAAAAGGTACTGAGAAAAGAGGGTATTGCCAGAGTCCAGCTCCAGCAGGTCAGGGAAATTGTAGGGAAGATGTGGAGTTGGTAGCTACAAAAACACCCAGGATAGTTATTTGAGGAGGAAAGTTTAATTCTTTTTTTCTATTTATCTTTTTCTTCTACTTCTGTGTTTTTCCCTTAGCCTTTTTATATCACTAAAGACAAAAATTTCTTGGTAAAAAAAGATTATCTCACAACCACATATTATATGTAACCACATAAAAATATGTAACTATATATTTTCCCAAAAACAAATTTAAATCTTTACAAAGGAAGCAACCCGATTATAGTCACAAGTTACATATGTTTCCTAGAAGCCCACTCGTAGTTCAAAATTTTCCTTTTTGATGTGGGATTTCCCTCTGTATGCTGTGATTACCATTAATGAATAAAGAACTGCTTAGAGCCTACAGCAGAGGTAGGAAGAGAGGACTGGACTGAATGCTGGGAGAAAGAAGGGTGGTGTCAGAGAGAAGTCACATAGCCCCGCAGGAGACAGACGCCGGAACTTTAGCCCATAAGCCACAGCCAGCCACATGCCAATATACAGAGTAATAGAAATGGGTTAAACTAATATGTAAGAGTTAGCCAATAAGACGCTAGAGCTAATGAGCTAAATGGTGATTTAATTAGTACAGTTTCTGTGTAATTATTTTGGGCTGAGCTTCTAGGAACCAACAAGTGGCCTCCTGCTACACCTTTGTATTGCTTTTTCCACCATAGCATCTTCACCCCCAAACAATGATTCTTTTATTATTGATTGACAATGTTTTAAGCAAACCAAGTACATGTCAGTTCCTTTGTTCTGGCAGGCAGTTGTTTGTCTTTCTAGTGTAGCAGATCCTATCCTATTTTTACTCTACACATTTTACCTAAGTACTCCAGCTAACTGTTTTTCTTCTTTATTTACACACAGTAGTGTCATTTAATTTCCTTTCACAACTTTGTGTTTTTCAAGGTGCACATCAAATACTGTGATTAATTCTATAGGCTACATGACCATTAAACTCAGGCATAGGGTATAGGAACATAATTCTTTGATTATTAGCTTGCTTTTCCACAGACAGAATTCATTAGTCTGTACTGCATATAATTTTCTTGTTCTTATTTTCCATCCTCATCAAGCATCACAACTAGCAGATAGGAAGATGACTTCTAGCTTTATTTTATCTTTCTTATAACTCAGATTGGAGCAACTGGCATAGTGACCTAAACCATCCCGTAATCATCTTTGCTAACTGTCCTAACCACCGGTATTTTGAAATTTTTGACCCAACTAAGCATCATGATTTTATTAAAAAAATCATGTTTATTATGATTTGCAAGCAAATTTCCCAGTAAGGAGCCGGAGTTTTCCATGAAACACATTATACTCGATACAGTGAGATTCTTTCACATATAATACACCACTCCAAACACAATAAGAACATGATAACAACAAAAAGGAGCAAGCACAGCAAAAACAACAGGCATTCTAGATACAAACCCCTCAGACTTTACCTTCTCAGAGTACATCCATCATAACTATGCTATATAGTTAGTTGTACTCTATAAGCTCACTGCTGACTCCAACTCCTTCAACATGGCCACCTCCAGAGTATTTCTCTGTAGATCATTAAATCTACACTTTTATCTTTATATACAAAAATCCATTTAGAGTGTATCAAAGACCAGAAATCCTAAAACCAATAAAATATAAGGGAACACTTCAAGAACTGTACATAAATGAAACTTTTCTAAACAAAACCTTCATATTTCAAAATATAGAAAACTACAGAGTGAAGGAATCAAGAATAAAGATAAAATCTAGAAGAGAGAAAAAATTCTTTAAAAACTGTAGATCTGACATGACACTAATGTCTAGATTATATAAAGAACAGAAATTTAAATGCAAAAGTATATCCAGTTTGAAAGAACTAGTGATTTGAACTCAGAATTTTCAAAATAGCTACAAATGGAAATGTATAAATATATACATATGTATATGTCATAATCACACACACACAAAACACGTTAAACAACAATTTTAGCTCTCAGACCAGTAAAAATTAAAACTACATTGAAACTTAATTCTTTCTAACAAAATGGTTATCATCAAGGAAACAAGTTATCAAAAAATGTAGTTTAGATGAAAGGGGATAAAACTAACCCTCCCTTATGTACTGTTGGGAGTTATATAAACTCTGGCAGTACAGTCACTGTGCAAATTTGTATAAAAATTTTCCAAAAAGATTTTAAGTGAACAATCACATGATCAACTGTTTTACTCCTGGCTCTGTACTCAAAGAATACAACTCAATACATCACAGAAATAGATCTTTCACCCTATCATATGTAGAAATGACATTAAGTATATTCTGTATTACATGTATTTGACATTTAGAAATAAGGGGTTTTATTTGTGGGCAGAAAATGGTGAGTAAAAGGGGATCAAGGAAATATAGTAAAGTGCAAAGATGGACAAAGACAAGGAATGTATGAAGATGCCATAATCAGAGCCCACGTTTCTGCATGCTTAATAAAAATTGCAGCAATTAAGGATCATTTATGAAAAATACATAATTGCATTTTCTTAAATATTTAGTTTAAAATAAAATTAAAATTAAGTATATATGGGAATATTAATGAAAAAGATAATAAAACAATGTCATGTCAAGATTCAAGTATGCAATATGAATTCATATGACAAATTTGGAATTTTCATCAACTACTCAAGTACTTAGAGGAGTGGATAGGGCATAGGCTGAAGGGGTGGAGGGGGGAGTGGGAGGATGGAGGATGGATGAGTTGGAGAGCTATGGGCGAACTGTCAAAAAAATAAAGTAAAAAGAAAAAAAATTAAGAATAATTAATTTTACCAGTTCTTTAGCTAGGTTTTATCCATGAAAAACAACTTGGCATTAGAGGGAAAAATTCATAAATTAATCAACCAAAAGTAATACACACAACAAAAATGTGAGAGTGGTTGCAAATGAAAACATCACAGTAGTTAATATTAGGAATTTTCTTAATGTGAACTCTCTGCCTAAGAAAAAATCCCAAACAAGCAAATCACAAGTCAAATTAAAAAATATCCAGGTTTAATGGTTTTCCTGCTCTCTCTGGTGGCCCTGAAGGGAGAACGGGGAAGCTGCAAAGTGACCTGAGAGGAGGGGGATCAAGACTGGCCGATTAGTCAAGATTTTGGCAGGCTGTCTTGACCCTCCTCTACAGAGGAGTCAAGGCTTGGATGGGGCCTCCAAAGATGGAGGCCAGAGACCAGAGACTTACAGTTAACACCTGTTTACCTCTTTTCAATGCTTTGCAGGCTCACTAAACAACATATCAAGCACCATCTCTAATACACCCAACTCTTCCTAAAGTCTCACTATATAAACAGACTTATTTTAAAATGTGTGCCATTAAAATAGAGAGACGGGTGGATCTCTGAGAGTTTGAGGCCAGCCTGGTCTAAAAGAGCTAGTTTCAGGAAAGGCTCCAAAGCCACAGAGAAACCCTGTCTCAAAAAAAATAATAATAATTTTAATAAATGTAAACACTAATAGAATATCTACAATCAATCAAGTCATTGCTTCTAAGAAAATTTTGAATTTTAATTTCCCAGTGTGCAGTTCTGGTCAAATGATTGAGCAGATGTGAATACTTCTTGATGAACTGAATTACCTTGGGTCAATATAGTTTTTATTTTACTCTTTTATATCTTTGTCCACTTTCCGCAGAACAAGAGAAAACTTAACTGCAAAAGTAGGAGGATACATGGAAAATATTTTTGATCACCTTTGTTTTTATGCTTTTGGAGTAAGGTCTGTCCTGAAGGTTACAATGCTTATAAAGTGTAGAACAAAGACACAGTGCAGTAATAAAGGATGCAGTCCCAAAATAAAGCTGAATGCTTGAGCAGAGGTTAAAGAAAACTCATCCACTCTCTAGACCTCTTTGCTTTCCAACATGCAATGTGAGGGCAGTAAATTAATTTTTGATTAATCATACATGCCTTCAAGAAATATCTAAAGCCACACTTTGCCACCATTATCCAATCATTCAAAACTATTTACAATTCCCAAATTTTTAGATTATAAGTCTCTTACCAATTGAAGTTACTACTGAGAGAGAATGGTTGGCATTAGAATACTCAGTCACAGATGGCAAATGGAATTTCCACTGTCTACATCCCAGGCAGCACAGATTAAATCTCTCCACTCACATCTCTTTCTCCACCTTTTGAAATGTTTTAAAAAATCTCTAGGAAGTTTATTTTGTACTGCACAGTTTTAGATTTCAGCTTCTGAAGAGAGTGATACTTTATCATTTTCTTGGGATGAAAAGTGATAGATGGCTTTTGAAAATGAAACTCATGCTGTTATTGTCTTCAATTCCAAATAGTCATGTTAGATTAAACAGAGTTCTGTTGTAGATCCCTTATTAATTATGAGGCTCCCTGCTGCCTTGCTGATTCCTTTTGTTCTTGATGGTCCACCATGGAACCACAGTATCTTTCAAAGAGGCATAAACACAATACAAGCAGCTCATTAACTCTAGCCTTCCTCTTAGGTTCCTGTGACAGCCTAAAGAACATTCTCTAAGTAACTTTGGAGAGATAATAAAGTTTTATTGCCCTTTCACAGCAATCCAAGGGCAGTTTGGTAAGTCCTTTTCCAAACAGTTTTTTTTTTTTTGAAACAGGACTAAAAACTAAAAAAAAGAAAGAAAGAAAAAGAAAAATTTCAAATACCACTAAATTGTAAGTCATTGTAAATGATAAACAAGTTCCATTTGTTAGTTTCACGTTTGATTTTTCCCCAAGGAATAAACAATAGTTAAGTATGAATTTGCTTTAGACAGTAATAAAATGAACCCAATTGCTGTATTCTTACTTTCAAGTTAAATGGCTCTTTTTCTTTAGTTTGATTTTTCTTTGTTCTGCTTTGTTCAAACATCAGTGTTCCTTAGTCTCTCAATTACATAAAACCACAATTTTTTCCACTAAATTAAATGTCCATAAATGTTCTAAAACTGAAAATACTTTTGCAAAGCTTGTATATCCGAGCAATTTACTCAATATGTATAATCCAGGCCATACTATGTTAGAATAACAGAAATCTTCCAACTTTCAGTAGTCAAATATCACACACAAAACAGTGTTTTTCTCCATGTCCAAAAATTCAAAATTTATTATTAGTCAGCAGCGAGGTTTGCCATTATATTCTCTGAAAAATCTGGGTGGTTGTTGCTGGGCCCTAAAGTCTTCCTTGGGGGAGGGGGTGAAAAGACAACATGTAAATGAACACAGACCCCAGGAGAAAGGTAGAAGGCTTACAGCAGACTCATTTATTTAACAATGGTATATGGGCCGGGACTTATATACCCTCCCAGCACCCAGGTGATCTGATCCATTGACAGTTGACATTTCATGCTCATCCCTCATTGGTTAGACACAATCAGGACCTCTGACAGAGCCTGTTCCTGGGCACTCAGGAAACACCACCAGCTCTCTCCTTATTGGCTAGGCACAGTCAGGACCTCAGAGCTGCAGGCCAACTCCAGGTTGGCTCCATTTGGTATGGTAGGCTTTAACTTCCTACAGTGGCGACAGTTCTGTCTCCTTGCAAACCTATCTTACTGCTGAAACATTTGAAAAGAGAAAGTATAAGGTAAGTAAATAGTTGTAGCATTCCTTCTGGTCATGCTGAGAATAACGGCTAGTGACCCAAAGGAAACTCTGACAGAGCCTGGATTTAAGACAGTAGGATAATACAATTCTGCCAGAAATGTGGAGAAACAGCATTTGTGAACAGTGTCCAGAATGAGAGTGTTATAATTTCATTCCTTAAAATTTATTTTCCCTAGTGATAGAATGAAGGTAAGAACTCTGTAAACTGTGCTAGGGAGATGTGCCCTTGGGCCCTATGAATTATACCTGGTAGGCACAGAATAAATCCAGTACTAGTAATCTATTTCTTGACTAGAAGTATTTTCCAAAGCAATGTTTCAGATTACCAGCTTTCAATTATAATTTCAATTATAATTTCCACAATTATAATCTTAACAGATGTTCAACAATTTAGTAAATTAGATATATTAACCATTACACAAGAAATTCATTGGTGCTTATTTTTAAACTATTTTAAATGAGAAAATTTTATATTAGTAATAATATAAAATTTGGCAATGACTGACTTAGATATACAATTTATTTTTACCTGGGTAGATATTACATGTTTCTGTCTCTAATTGCTCAGGTATAGCTGATCATTTCCACTGAAAACAGAGATTCATAGTAGGCAATTCCATGACTTAAACTTAAATATTCTATTCACTAATTTACAGAGTAACTTTAAACATATATTGGCTTTGTCAGCATAGCATTATGACTTTAATAGCCATTTTTATTTCTTGACTCCTATCTCTTGAATAATCCCCCAAACTAAATAGGTCAATGTATTTCACTGGAATAGCTACTGACTTCAGAAGTAAAACAAATCTCATTATAAATCTCAGAGTTGCTTGCTTAAGGAGAGACATATGTTCAAATGTTTTATAGAGGTACAATAATGCTTAATCATTAAAAAGTCTTTGTTTCAGAAAATTAGTAAAGTCTGGAGAATCCCAGAGAAACCTGGGGAAGGTGGCTTCTGTGTTTCCTGCAAAAGCAGAATACTTGTTTGACTGTGTGCAGAAGTATGGAAATTCTGTCTTGGTTGGGAAAACGTGGCAGGAAGTCATTGTAGGAGCCTTGCTTGCTTTTGTTTAGGGATTTGAGCTTTAAGTTATATAATTCAGTTTATGTTCTTTTCACTAAATATACTCTGAGTAGGAGTTATATTTCAGATTCATGTTCATCATTCCATTTTTTATATGAGTCTGTGGAAGTCTGTGTTACGTATAGATTGGTAGCTGTCAAAACCAAAAGTAAGCCACGAAATCCTAGGAGAAAAAGTTTATAGTGTAGGATATTTACTTCACTGAGAAAGAAGTGGTGATCTGATCTTAAGAAGAAATATTAAATAAAGAATAATTCTGAAGACAAACTCATTCTGATTGGAATAATATTTGAAAATGATTAAAGTATAAATATATGACACATTCTTACAAGAAAATGTCACAATTAAGCCCATTATTTTCATAATCAACATATGATAATAAAGAAAACAATTGGTGTGCAAAGGAAAAAAGATGAGTAGTATTCATATAGAGTTACTAGAAGGTGACAAAGGCAAACATACAGGAAAATACATGAGGTGGTGTAGAAGGTAAAGGATGCATACTGAGTGAAGCCATCTTGGCAAATAGAGATAATCAGAATATTCTGAAACATGTATGTAGAAGGAAAGTAAAAACCAAAATGTTGCATACATAAAATGTAAAAGAAATCAATTGAAGATTCATGAGTTTGTGGCCACATTCCTGAATAAGGCAAAGACTGAGAACATACTCTAGTAAGTATATATTAGTTCTTAAGGCAATAGCACCATTTTCAATACACTTAATCACTTTTTACACAAATTTCTTTAAAAAATTTAATTAATTCTTTAAGAAAACTAAAAATAAATTTTTAGTGTTTTTAAATGTTCTTGAAGAATTTCATCTATTTTAGTCATATCTTTCACTTTCTTCAACTGCTCCCATTTCAACTGCACATTCTTTTCCAGACCACTCAGACCTAAATAATTGCACATAAACTATATATTTACAGCACTGATTAGCCAATAGTTTATGCATATTTCTACCTCTTACATCTTAAATTAACCCATTTCTATTAATCTGTGAATGACCACAAGGCTGTGGCTTACCAGCAAGGCTCTGGCTGGTGATTAGTGTCTTTCTTCTTCTGCAGCTACATGTCTTCTCCTTGTCTCTGCCTACTTTCTCTCTTTATCTCTGTTCAGATTTCCCACCTGCCTTTACTCTCCTAAGCCAATGTCCAAAACAGCGTCTTTAATAACCAATGACCAATAATCAATAAAACATATTCATAGCACACAGAGAGGAATCCCACATCACTCCCACATCTTCTTACATATCTAACTTCATTCTTTTTCTCTCTTTGAAACAGAAAAAAAAACAATCAGCATAAAAGGCCCCATGGAGTCTGATGTGCAATAGTCAGCTCTCCCCATGTATGGGGCCACTAATTCATCAGTGGTCATATCTTGCAAGTAGGTTGTTACTGTTCACAGTTTGCAGTATTGCTGATTGCTCTTTTCCTAAGTGAATTTGTATAGCAATTTCCAGACTATGAATGCTGAACAGTAAGGTTGAGGCTTCCAGTCGAGTACCAGACAGATTCCTTAAAGTAAGTAATACAATCCTGTATAACTGAGCTTTGTTCTCACTCCCTGAGTGAACTACTTCTCAGTTATTCTCATTTTCATGATACACTATTTTACCACATGGTCTAAACTGGCCCTGAACTCAAGACAATGCTCTCTTCATCATCAGAGCACAGAAATTACAGGTAAGCAACATATGCCTTGCTGGCTTTTTATTTTTCATTTCATTAGTTTGGATTTATTCATTAAATAAATTTTCAACTTCATGTAAATTTCAGTATATCTTGACATGAAATTATTCGTAAGACTGTCATTAATATTCTTCTTTAATTCCAAGTTCTTTACTCTGTATCCTTTTTGAAACTGATGTTGATATGTCCTCTTTTCTTCATGGTAGATACTGTCCAGTAATACTTTTCTATGCATACTAACAGTTTGATTTATCAAAAATAATGACAGTTTTAAAAATTGTGCAAATGTTTTTCTTTATGATTAAATATTTATTTATTTTAAAGACAGGATATCCTCATGTAGACCAGGCTTGCCTCAATTCACATTCTTCCTGCCTCAACCTCTTGAGTGGTGAGATTACAAGATTTGCTGCAAAATGTAACTTGTTCAGTTTTAAATGCTCTTGAAACCACCTTTATTTGTACATGTTCATCAGGTAGCAAATATTCCATTCTTGTGTGCATTTCTCCCCTCAAACCTACTTCAGCTTTCAGCAGTCCATTATAATCATTGATTTTATGGTTTTGCTTATCTAATGTCTTGAACTCTCTGAAGATGGGCTTTATTTCTTCCATTATATCTGTAGCACTAAACCTTTGTTAAGTTGCAGAGTATTTAATGGATATAATCAGACAGTACAAGCTGGTTCTTTCTTAGTGCAATCTCTCCTAACTTTCCAACAAATGCAAGGCTTACATTTTCGATTTTAGTATACATTTTTCTCTCTTTCCACATTACACTTGTCCCAGTCCTTAAAGAATGAGTGTTTGCTAAATTTCATGTAGTTGCTGAATAGCATAAGCTCTCTTTTGATTGACTTCTGAAAGAAAGTGTATGAAGCTAAACTAGGGATTATTTTTATGATAACTTTGAGAAGATCAATGCTTTGGATGGAATGCTACTCAATTGTAAAACATATTACTACAAATGAAGTAGTTTATAGAAGAGACCTGTACCTTAGAAGTTAAGTGAAAAAATCCATTTGACTTAAACTTTTCCTGATAATAGTTAAGGGTGGTAGAGTAAGAACAAGACTTTTCCAAAGAAAAATGTATCTTTGGATTCTGTCTTCTGTGTGTATCCACCATCTTTGTAAGTGCTGTCCTATGAAAATTATTTTGACATCTTTAGAAAATATTACATGATCATAGAAAATATCTTTATTCCTTCTTTAATCCACTTTCTAGAACAATGCCTAGACTTCAGCTGTGGGCAAATGACATTTCTGCTCATTTTCCGAGCTTCAGGGAAATTCTGGTTTCTGAAAAATTGTAAAATCAGATCCTGTTTTCTAGTACTCTTTCTCATCAACTAAAATTCTTCAATTACTGGTAAATAATTTACTATCCTCAGCATAAAATAATTTCTCTCAGAATCACACTTGTCTAATTTCATTTTTAAAGAATTACATTTACCCATTAAGAAACTAAGAATATACTCTTACAGAAAAAAAAGAATATTAATTATATTCATTTTATTTGGGCCTCACTAACATTTGATATCTACTTTTTGTGGGCTGTCTGCAAAATTTTGTCAAATAAATTGTTACAATTTCAAGCCTCACTGACTTATGGAATGTCCATTGAGAATAAATGAACAATTAAGTTATTTATGATTTTGGTAGTGAGCCTAGTTTTAATGGCTGAGTCATCTAATCTAATCAAATCTGTGTTACCACAAGAGACCATGTTGATGTCCAAGGTAAATATTACAACTAGACCATATTGACAATTAGGAGCTCTATATTGACCCTGTGTGGCACCTGGAGAGTGCATGATGTCCACAATCCGTGTAGCTTAAGGAAACTGAGTAGAAGTCCATAATCCATGCTTCACTGGCTGTTATGGGCAAAGTAACTTATGTTATTGTAGTGTTGATGACTCCAGACTCATACTTGATAAAGAAAAGCTTCAAATTTCTGACCCCCCCCACAAAAAGAGAAACAGTCTAGACAGGAAACCATGGAAGAGACTGCTTAAAAATAATGAAGAGGATATTGAACCATAGCTCTTCAGAGTTGATGACTTCTGGCTAGGCAATGGGAAAGGACTCAGTTATCTTTACGGAGTGGTCACTGGGGGTTTAACTATGCTCCAATAAGCATATAAACAGTACAAATTATACTTGTTGCTTAATTTTTGTGGACACAAGGACAGGAGAGTGTATTTGGGAGGAATAGGAAATGAGTACGATTGGGCTGCATTGTATGAAATTCCCCAATAATCTATACAAATATTGTGTTAGAAAAAAGAAAGCTATTTATGGATTTATATTTTATAAATTAAATATTTGTTGTATGCTATCTGCATTAATTCTTATTTACTGTATTGGAATTGCACATCAATAATTTATTTGAACATAATTGTTTAGCTTTAATAAATAAGACCAGGTTCTTTAATGATACTAATTTAATGGGAGAGCTGTTTATTGCATGGACAAGCACATTTGCACACTGGGATGAAGTGTTTAAGAAGACAGTGAGCTATAATTGCTTACATGATAATTCACCATATAACTTTTCCTTAGTCAATGGAACACAAAAGCTTTTTGGTTAGTGTGTTTTTCTAGCATAATGAATAGTTTTAAAAAATTATTGGGATGCCAAATTCATCGTTTTTATACTTCAGTAACTTTTCCATAGTAATTTGTGCCATCATTGTACTAACTGTTAACAAGAAGTCAGAAGCTCAGGATTTTGTCAACTCTTTGTTTTCTTTTTGTCCATGGCCATAATTACATCCAGATTACTAATTTCTAAATATTTCTAAAATTAAACACGTTTTTCACAGTTATGAACAGTGCTTAGCTTTATGTTCTTACTGCTTACCTGTACGTCATTATGACCTGTCATGAACTGGCCACCAAGTTTGTCATTATTCATGGTTCCCTACATTCTACACACACACACACACACACACACACACACACACACACACACACACACTACACTTACATAAATGCTAGAGTTTCTTGCTATTACTTTTGAAAAAAACCTATTTTCTTTTATTATTCAAGCCTTTGAAATTCTCAAGACTTATTCTTTATTCCCCAACTATGATTACTCTCAAATGTCTTGTATATTTTATAAAGAAACACATATTTTAACATTCCCAAATCGTAAATGTTAGTATGCTTGTTTGACTTGTAATCATCTTCAGTGCAAGACGAATTACATGACATTCTTCACAATATTTCTGTTTCACCATTTTTATAATGATTGATCAGATTTCTGTAGACTGTGTGAGCATATATCTGAGTAAATCCATTAGTGTGATATTTACAGACTCTTGGAGCATCGATGTTATATCTTATGACCTGTGGGTATTAGAAATAATAATATATATGCAACTAAGAACTAAGAGAATCACCTTTCTGTCACTACTGCCCTTACTAATGTACTCTTCTTGTGCTTCTTCTTACAGTGTCATCTTCTAGGGAGTCTGTATCCATAGTGCGCCTGGTGTTTAGCTGGCAGGATCTTCTCACACTCTAGAATCTGCCAATGCTCATGTAAACAGATGAACAATTCTGTGCGAGCATTGTCAATCTCCACTGATACCTCTCCAGACAGAGAACTTGGTGCTGCAAAGGCATGCCAAGAGCCTTCCACCACTACAAAGACTGTGATGCTGCTCAGGTATGATGAGACACTCCCATCCACTTAAGTGTCCTTTATTATGAACAAATAAATACTTAGGAAATATAAGGATAGTTGTGTTCTTTGTTTCTGAAACTGTGAATTATGGCATTAATACTAAATATTGACTTGTATAATATTCTAACTTTATTGTTTACCATAGTTAGGGATACATTTTGCTTAATGCAATGAAGAAACAACTACTATAATATGTTTTAAACAGTTATTTATTTATTTATTTCAATTTTAATATATGGATTAATTTCTCTGTAATATCACACACATGCACTAACTTAAACTCAACATTTTATTTATATATATTACTATGTAATTTTAAATGGCAACTCTTGGATCAAATGCCCTAACTGTGGTGAATGTGGCCCAAAGTAAAATCCTGAAGATTCTTGTTCTTAGAATTTATCTGCAACATTTTTGGAAGTCAATTATAAGGTTCTCAGGTATAATTTATGTTAATAACAACATAATATCTGCATGAACGGAGAGAGAAACTCAGGTATATAGAATACAATCAAAGCCCTTTCACACAAACATTTTTTAGAACTCTGCCCTTATATTGTATTCTAGCAATTATTTGATACTTTGAGCCTTAGCATTTAAGACATGTTAAGATATAATCTCAATTAAAAAAATTGAAAGATATGAAAGATTGAATGAAAAGGACATAAAAGAACACAAAATTTTGCTTATGAGATAGTTTTGTAAAATCATCAAAGGACCTTAGGCAAAGACAGCCTAATTCCAAAGGAAGAAACAGAGGGATAAGTAGTAAGTTTGTTACTGTTATCAATAAAATCCACAGGTCCTTGGATATTATCCAGACTCATTTCATCATTAAGGGCTTAAGCCATTCATTCCTGTCTGATGCAATTCAGTGTTAGTTTCAAATAAGAAACAGTAGTGATGTAAGATAAATTAGATTCTATCTGTTACACTGCATCAGTTTCTATGTTAGAGGTATAAGATTTATTGGTAGAATGTTGTAGCTCCTTAGTCTTCTATATTTATTGTCTCAGTTAAGATATTCTCTTTCTTCTGAGTCTCAAAATAAATTTTGCAGTACAACACAAACTACTGATATAAGTTCCACTGTAAGGACCTATGACAATGTTCCCTTGGATCACCATTACTTTGTCTTAAATAGACACATCCATCCAGGTGACCATATAAGATGGCATTATAGAAGAAGAAAATCTCAGAACTGTCTTCTATAGAAATATAGTATCACACAGTCCAAACTGAACACTCTTAATAAACACACTATTATGAAACACTGAAACAAGTTTTAGTTTTGAAAATAAAAGCCATTTTTGTTACATTTTTTTCAGTATTTATAACTTTTAATATGAAGAGAGATCACAGAGTTACTTTTGAGACTTACACTATTCAAGTTTCAGCCTCCTGTGTGGCTATCAAAATAAGTGTACCTATCCACCTGCCTACAA
The DNA here is from genome assembly GCA_001685075.1 of Bramus lutescens. Taxonomy (NCBI): domain Eukaryota; kingdom Metazoa; phylum Chordata; class Mammalia; order Rodentia; family Cricetidae; genus Bramus; species Bramus lutescens. The sequence goes on from LOEQ01007989.1 coordinate 80,836, forward strand.
TCACTTTTATGCCTCAGGTACACACACATGTGCAAAACACACACACATACCACACACATCAGATTCCCATTTTCTTATTTGAAAATTTTGACAGTTCTAAAATTGAGAATAGATACTATCTGAAAAGTTATTGAACTGATATTGTGTGAGAGTTGCGGGAGAATCCTCTCATCACAACCTTCCTCCTATTCTGCTCTCAAGGCTGCCACAACTGCTGTTAACTGCATGATCTAGTAGTCCACGGAGTTAACTTCTTCATTCGAGGCAACGCTTTAATGTGTGCCCAGAGTTTATTTGCTGTGTCCTTTTGAACTTCATTCTTTCAACTTTTTAGACTCTTTCTGGTGTTTGTGGGAATGTAGAAAGAAAACAACTATCTAATAAATTTCCAAGATTTGCCTAAAAACAATTCCCCAAATGTAAATGGGATATTATGTTAATGTAGACAAAGAATAAAAACTACATTTAAATCATTATACCATGTTCTTTTTGCTGTCTTTTAATAAGGACCTCCCTAAAAGATTTCCATCACTAAATACATAGGAACAAAATAAATTCAGTTGAAGTTGTTAAAGTTTCAACTGTAGTACAGATTTTGAGGTGGAGGTATTGAAATTATAATTGATAACCTCCTCCAATTAATAAAACAAAAGGGAAAATTAAATTAGATCAACAATATAAAACCCAGATGATTAAAACAAAAAATAAGGATGTTAAGGTAGATGACAGAGGTAGAAAGAATGAAGAATTAAGTGTGCCTATGTTGGAGTGAGTGTGTATAGTGCACCCAGGGCACAAGAAAGTAGCTCATAACAGGGAAGAATAATCATTTCAAAGAAGAGATGATTAGAAATTTGTGATACTAAAGTATGTGTGGGGTCCTACTAAGGGTGAAAGTATTTCAGAGATGGTAGGTAAACAGAGAAGATTAGGGATTGGAGGGTAGGGTCAGTCTGAACTAATAAAATATGAGATGATAACATCAACTGACCAGGCAAGAGAAACTTTCCACTGGTGAAGGAGTGCAAGGTCACTATAAGGGTAGCAAACAGCTTTCTTATCACAGTTGATGCCTGCTCCACAGGAGGCAATTCACAGTAGGTACTGTAAACCTAGTCAAAATTCCATGACTGGGAGATCAATTGCTTTAGTGAGGAAGGTATTGCTATCCTAAATAGACATGACATATCTTTCCAACTCCCTTCTAAGTAACTGGAATATTTATACTCATAAAATAATGCTGCTTCCATCTTTGGTCAGAGAAGTTTCTTTTTGCAGTGGCCAGCAGTCACTCCAGAGACTCAATCCTGGTCAAAGTATAGAGACAAATAATTGTTTTATGCCAAGCTATAAATGGGACATGTACAACTCCCCTCCAAACCTGAGGTAACATCAGGGAACAAAGGAAAGAAAGAATGGAAATGTTGAAATAAGGGAGCAAGCCCTGCGGAATGCTGATTTCTGTGCATGGTATAGTTTTTGTATTCTTGAACTTTTAGCAGCTTTAGTTATCTGTACAAGATCTTCCCAAGATTAGAGTAGTCAACACACTGTCCTTGGAGGAAGAAGGCTCAAACATTATACCTTCCAGGATTTATAAGCAGATAACAATTGACATAATTTACAGTAGTATAGTTATTGATAAGTTCCACATTATCCTGTAAACAAACCGTCACCCATAATGAAGCTCATTAAACAAGCATAATGAAACTTATTTTGTCACTAAATGAGATAATAATGAAAAGAAGTAGGTCTATATAAAAAGAGAAAAGTGATTAACTAGGGTGGTACTGGAACAAGAGAAGATAATGGTGATAGATATATATTAATTATATGATATTTAAAGAATTGATTTGACTGTAACATTTCTATCTGGAGAGTCTTCAATAACTTTCATCATTCTAGGTATTTTAGATGTAATCTAAATCCATGAACAGAAAATACAATGTCAAATTCTGAAATTGACCTCAGCTGAATCGTGAAGTTTTTCAAACAATACTTACTGTTAATTCAAAATTGATAATGTAAGTATGTAAATCAAAGGGTAATTACTTTCCTTTTAAATGCTATCTCATTAAAAGAATGAATGATATACCTTTTCTACTGTTCAACATGTTTGTGCCTGGAAGAGACTAAAAATGCCATGGCATATTTCACAGACACAGGAACAATGGGAATCAGTTTGTAAATTAAATGGGATAGCAATTGCTAACCTGAAAGTTAGTATGATGTTGATGTTTGAAGGGCAGAAGGTGGCATGATGGCTAGGGAGTGAGAAGGCAAGCTTTAACTGAGGTAAAGGATAATCAGACCATGGTGCGTGATCTCTGTCAACAAATCAGACACATTTGGGAAGCATGAGTCTATGCAATTTATGTATTGAATTTGATGGTCAAGGTTGTAAATTATAGAACAGTATTACCAAATATTTCTGAAGTTTTTAAAATAACAACTAAATGGGGTTCTGAACCAATTAATCATCTGCAGTGAATTTATTGTAAGGACATAGTCACTGGATCTGAAATAATTCCTAATCTTAATAAGTAAAAGATATGCTCATAGACTAAGTCTGTCTCTTTGTTACATAAAAATATACAACGTGAGAGTGCTAGTGTTGATCCCAAGGTAAATGAGCCATGGAATCCCCCTCTTGCTCTTTGTCTCGGGTTTCCATTCTGCTTGACTCAAAATAGAAAGAATTCACAGAATCTTTTAATTTGAATGGATTATGGAGGTCTGTGAGGCCCACCTCTTTAAGAGCGTGGTGCTTCAATAAAATCGCCTGTACATGGTAATGTGATCTTGCTTGGCTAACTATGGTAATAAAAACACACTAATTAGTGAGGAAGCCAGAGCAGGGTGATTATTCTGAATCTGTACTTTACATATAGTCATTATATTATAGTGTTCCCATCCTGATTTTGCATAGCCACAAAAATAGGAATTCATACACACACAAGCACATGTCTGTCCTTGTTTTTTTTTTTCATACAAACCTTCAAAATGTCATAGTTGCATTATTCTTTCTCATCTTCAGCTCTTGCTTGGTTCCTTTTAATCTGTCTCAAAAATAATGGTGGTCACTAATATAGCAGACTGTGGCAGTGATTACAGGCATAGAATACATCTGGGAGATGGTTCTGCTCTGTGTTGATTGCAAAAAAATTCTTACATCTTGAACAAACAGGGAGGAAAGCAACTGACCTGCATCATCACACAACTGAGTATTTGCACCAGAGTTTCCTTAGAGATCATTTATCTATGGGATCTGGGATAACGGCTCATTTACATTGAGAGAAAAAAATATTTTTAAAACCTTGTATTTTACAAGAAATTATTTTAAAATCCAAAGCAACAACAAGAAAATATTAGGGAAATGAGGATTTAAAACAAATAAATGGTTATGGAAGTATTGTTTATTTACATAGACGCAATAGTCAATAAAACAATTCATCAATAAATTGAAATTTTTATTAGTAAACAATTAGTCAAATTTAAAACAAATTGCAATTTGATACAAAATAATCAACAGAAAACACATAAAGAATTTGTATTTTATGCTAGGATTAAGGCAAAGTCACCATGCCCTACTCTGTCTCTTTATTTTGTAAGTGCAGTGTCATCTCAATCAATAGAACCTCATTCAATATGCAAGAAATGTCTGAATATGACAATTTTTGATTAACTAGAAGCATCAAAGCTCCAATAAAATTTACATAGGTGTGCTGGATGGTTTTGTCCTAATTTGACATAAACCAGAATAATCTGGAAGGAGGGAACCTCACTTGAAAAAAATCCTTTAGATCTGAGTATGGGCATTTTTCCAATTAGTGATTTATGTGGCAGAGCCCAAACCCTTGTAGGTAGAGCCATCCATGGGCTGGTTATCCAACTTTCTATAAGAAAGCAGACTGAGCAAGCCATGATGGACAGGCAGGCAGCATTGCTTCTTGGCTTCTGCAACAGCTCCTGTGTGCAGGTTTCTGCTTTGTTAGAGTTCCTGTCCAAACATCCTTCAGTGATGTACAACAATGTGGAAGAGAAAGCCAAATAAGCTCTTTTCTCCCCAAGTTGCTTTTGACATGGTGTTTCATCATAGTAACAGTAACTTTAACTAGAACGGCAGGCTTAAAAGGTATGTTAACTATAAATAGCACTTTAATTATTTTTAAAATACACTTTTTTTAATTAAAGTATGATTCTATAATTCCCTTCTATTTTAATTCCATCCATTCTTGGCCATGTATGTGACACCCCTACTTTGTTCTTTCTCAAATTTATGGCCTCTCTTTGTTATATATATATGCAAAAGGGAAATGCATATGTCTACACACACATATATGTATATATATGAATATATGGACTTTGTGTGAACTGACCAGCTTATATTTGTATGTTAAGTCTCTCTCCTTCTGTCCTTCTGTCTCTTCCTGTCTCTGTTTCTTTTTCTGTGAGTGTTGGGGGTTAGGTGTGAAGGGATATGGCCTATATGATTTCAAGGTATTGATAATTTGGTATTGGGCAACAAATTTGTGGGGTTTTCTTCAAGGAAGACTGTTTTTCCTTTTCTCAGCATTCTTTGGTTGCCTGTAGTCCTTTACCTAAGGTTGAAATTGCATGAAATTTTCCTCTTTTGTGTTTATTAATCTATCGGTGCCATTTTTGTCCATGGCTTGATAAGCAGCCCTGTTAGTGAGAATTCATGGATGTGGCTTCGCTGATATTGCTAGGAAACATGAATGTACAAAAAAAATTCCCTGTTTCTCTGGATCTTATAGTTTTCCTGCTGCCTCTTTCACTATGATCCCAGAGCCTGAGGTGCAGTATTTATGTGGTAGATATGTCAGTTGAGACTGGGTACCACATGATTACTTGTCCTTTGCATTTGGTTGTGATTTTCTGTGAAAATCTGCATCTGTTGAAAGGAAATATTTCTATGATTAAGGGTGAGATCTATATGTAGCTGTAGGTATAAAGACAGATATTTAAGAATTATGCTGTTTTAGTAGAGTAGTGGATGTAGGACTTTTACAAGGGTCCTTCCTGACTTTATCAGTCATACAGTTGGCTAGACTTAGGGTATTGGAGATAACTATCCTCTTGTTGAACAGGCCTTAAGTACAGTTAAAGAGCTTCTAGTTATCACCAATGTATACATTCTACTAATGCACCCTTAAGGATATCATGCCATGATGGCCATTGGTTTAGTACATAAGCATCATAGCTCTTTAGGACTAGAGATTGCTTCTCTCCAGTGAGAGCTTACATGATGCCTTATGGTACAATGAAAGCTATTCTTCAGAGATGAAACTTTTAGGTCAGAATCAGTTGGTTTCCTACAAGTTTTTAGTTCAAATTACACGGTATGTTCACCAATATAGACTTACCTTCAAATTCTGGGAGGCAACCAAGGACAACAACAAGAGCCTATAATGCTTTGGTAGTCTTAAATTCATAGTTCCAAATCCATAGTAGTGAGTATGTACACTGGAGTAACTCAGGCAGCAAGAAATAAAAACAGACTTCTAGAGGCATAGAAGTAGACATGAGAAATTTTGTATACACAAATTTGGAGGGGAAAACAGAGGCAGGGATGGAGTTAAACACAGATGTAAAGCAATCAGGATTAAGGATTTATTTAAGTAGTAAGACATTATTATGTATATACATAAATTGTATATAATCATACAAGTCTCTATATAAATATACATAAAGAATTTAGATGAAACAATGCTCTATGCAAGGGACAGCTATTCACAGGGAGAACACAATAATTGAATGTCTAGTACAAAACATACATACAAGTAACATTTAATGGACTGAACAGGTTATATTTAGGAATATATATCCATGCACATATGCTTAGTGTAACAATTACTAAAAATGAGAGCATGAATTTTATGGAGGGTAGGGGGCTTGGAATTAGAAAAGGAAAGGAACAAATACTGATGTAGGAGGGTCATCTGTCTATGTGTTACTTTCATTGGTTAAAAAAGAAACTGCCTTGGCCCTTTGATAGGTCAGCCCTTAGGTGGGTGGAGTAGAC